>JASDQU010169976.1:9113-21075 GCA_032191745.1 Picea mariana | reverse complement strand
TGATATAAAATTTTGAAACTCACATAAGAAATACTACAGACTGTCCACGATCCAATGCAACCAGTCCCACACAATTTGGATACTCTAGGAAGAAGTTATGATTGTTTTACCTGGAACACCTTCTTGAGACTAGTCATATACCCTATCTTACACAGGGTGTATATACAAATTTAAGATGACCCAGAAGCTGAAATTTTTACCAAAAATACCTTACTAATTTCTGTAAATATCCTTCAGGGCTTAGGGTCCGAAACTTTATAGAAATTTTTTTATAGCGAAAATCACGCAATGACTCAGTTCAGGACTATTCCAGAACCCTATATTGTATAGGCTGTATCTCCGAAAGTATAAGGCCTCAAAAGCTGAATTTTGAACCCAACGTACCTTGATCTGTCTACTAAATATCCTCCAAGCTGTTCCTTCTAAAACATTGTAAAAAAAAAGTTATAGCAAAAATTCCAAGGTGTATTAGATGTAGCAGCGAAACCCCAAGACCTAGCTCTGATACCATATGTTAGGAACCAAATATCAATATAGCATAGAAAATCCTCAGAAAAAGTACTCAACACCTTGAAAAAGAGAGAATTTTAGATAATAAGCCTCTTCGAGGGGGCAACCTCCTTTTACCCCACTTAAATGTTCAAGTACAAGATGATTCAAAATGAAAATATCTCCTTGGTATATATAGGAGACTAGGAGGTATAATTACAACTAATGGCCTAAAGCCGACATAAATAAAATAACATTACTAATATAATATGCCAAATTAAGGGGTAATGAGCCAATATTAGGGCTTAACACAACCCCTTTGGAATTTGGCCAAATGCTCCATTGGGTTTCTTCATGTCTACTCCCATTACTCGCTAGCAAAATTTCAATAGTGACAAAGCCTCTATCAAGGAGTCTACCCTATTCTTCAAAAGAAACTAAACTGCAATTTTTAGAAATCTGGAGTAAAATTGGTCAATGACCCTCATTGGCACTTCTATGGTCCTTCTCACTATTGACCTACCCATGAAATTTCACGCGAATCTAGATCAATGTACTTCTTTTATGGCCAAAACAATATTTTGAATCAATATATATTTTTTTCATTTTTCTAATATGCCATCATCTTGTTGACATGTCATCCTAGCTAACGTGGCATGACACATGTCTACTGATGTGGTAGAGGAGTCGTAGGTGTCATCACCCACATCATCCATGTTATCCACCTTGCCACCTTGCATGCCAAGTTAGGTTCCTAAGCCCCCTTCTTACCTTTTATTCTTTATTTAATTAAATTAGACCTCACATGTACTCGATTGTCCTTATCCATCCACTTGACATAGTTTCAATTTAGAGTTTGGGCTTTATTTTTCCACACTTTATAATCCTAAAAGATCGACCTTCAAGTTCACTCTTGCATAGTGGTTACGCAATCTAGATTGGTAAGAGGGTAAAATGAACCAAGCTTGTATTTAGATTTTTTGACTATTACATTATGTGTAGATTGTGCTCATATTATTTATTTTTTAAAAAATTATATAATGAACATTGGGTTAAGTGTTGGAAACAAAATTCACTTGTTAACTTTTTTTTTTTTTTTAAGTACAAGCGTTTAATTAAATGCAAATTCAAAATTTTAAATGTTATTAATATTTTTTGAAAAACATACTCTTAGAAAAGACAACATAGTTTCCTACCAATTGTTTTTATTTATTTATTTATTTTAATAATATGTAAAATCTCAAATTTCCATCACCATATTTCACTAAAAAGTGGGATACATATTCACGTATTCACCCTCTGATCAATCTTACAAGTTTCCAAAGCACAAAATATCAATACATGAAACAAAACAAGAATCATGCATTGCAATCTCAAAATAGTATAGGTAGTAATTTTTTTAAGATAATGATTACAAATTACAATAACGTTGGACTTAAGTGCAAAACAAATACCATCAACAAGGAATCCTAATCCACAGGGAGTATTGCTAAATTTCATTTTATCCTCTATTGTTAAGATTCTCGATGAGGCAAAGGGTGAGGCATGCGCCTATGTCTAAACTATGCTGAATTTTAATTTCCTATTTTATAAATAGGTAGTCATTTTTTAAAGATAAATGATTACAAATTACAATAACTTTGGACTTAAGTGCAAAACAAATACCATCAACAAGGAATCCTAATCCACAGGGGGAATCAAGAGTATTGCTAACTTTCATTCTATCCTCTATTGTTAAGATTCTTGATGAGGCAAAGGGTGAGGCATGTGCCTATGTCTAAACTATGCTAAGTTTTAATTTTCCATTTTATAATATTTTAAGTTACAATGCATTAATATCCAAATTGTCGGAACTTTAAAAAACACAAAAATGAATCCATAAACATCAAAGAAAGATGACTAACTACCACTGAACAACCATAACTTGTGAAGCATATAAAGTAAGAAATCCAAAGCCTTGACATAATAGGCATATAATGGAAACAAAGAAAACATAATAGTTTGAACAGATGGATGTGGTCCATGGAATTGTCATTCAAGGAATATTTGGTCCATGGAAATGTCATTCAAGAAATATTCCATTAGAAAATTTTGAGGTCTAAAATGGGTCTCCTAAGGAAAATAATAAAATAATAGTTAAAATAATAAAATAAGAGTTATGAATTTTCAAAGGGTAAAAAATAAATCTTTTTTTTTTTTTAAATTGTATTTTCCACTTATCTCCTTATAGGTTTACTCAAATGTAGGTACTCGTTGGATGCAAAATTAAAATGGCCCCCTTAAGGAAAATAATAAAATAAGAGTTTTGAATATTCAAAGGGTAAAAATGAAACTAATTTTTTTTATTATCGTATTTTCAATTTATCTGCTTATAAGTTTATTCAAATTTTAAGTGTAGTGCTTATACTTGAAATTTCAGTAAACATATAAGGGGAATAGATGTATGATTGAGACTCCTTTCTCTTTCACTATTGAAGATACCCCGCCTGTTTAATTTCAGCTTGAAGGAAAGGAAACCTGTTACACATGTTTGTGAAGAGGTAACTTAGTGGCCAAAACATAGGATATCTATAGAGGTGGAAGTTCAAGGAAGAAACTACACTTGAATTAGATGTTGAATGGATATTGGGGAATGTTTCCAATTCTTTCGAGACATGCCCCTAGTACCCCTTAGGATAACTTATTCATTCTCACCTTCACTAGTTCTCTTTCGGTGGGTTCAAGCCCCATTGTCAAAAATATTGGAAGGCCTAGTTACATTGCTGAAAAGAATCATGTTAATTTGTTAAGACACATGTTTTTTTTTCACACCCTTCTGTGAAAGACTTGATCATCTCAAAACACTTACTATATTAGATTGAACTATCAATATTGTTGCATTTATTTTCTCAATTGTTTTAATTTTGTTCAAATATTTTTGATTTGATTAGAACATTTATTTCATAAAAAGCATTGATTGTCAACTTCCACTTAGAATCATGTACTCACTGCATGTCTAGAAACATAGGGAACCCTTTGTCACCCCAACATTCTTGATGTCTTCTTGGTCTCCCACCAGTATTGGGAGCTGTTCCTAGTCTCACTACTTTTCTAGTTTGACCTTCCCACCCACATTCACCTTTGAATGCAACATTACTTGACTCATGAATTTTTGAATCAACCTTGTTATATTTAGTTGCTTAGAACAACCCACTTGGAGGCCCTTCCTCATTAAGAACCAATTACCAACAAACAACCAATATGGTAGTCAATCCACAACAAAACTCGCCAAACATAAATGTGACCAATTTACCATATAAGGTTTCACTAAATCTCCTAGATTTGACTAATCTTGCTAATGACCCCATTTGAATGATGCATATTGTCCTGCAATTCCAACCAAAGTTCCCTCAGACATCTTAAATTTTGAAGGGAATTTAGGAAAATACCCATACAACCAATTTACCGTATATGGTTTCATTAAATCTCACAGATTTGACTAATCTTGCTAATGACCCCATTTTGCATGATGCAACTTGGCCCCCAATGCCAACCAAAGTTCCCTCATACATTCTAAATTTTGAAGGGAATTTTGGCAAAGGCCCATGCAACCATACCATGAATTTTCACTTGTGGTGTTCATCTAATAACATCATAAAATATTTTTTCTAACGATGCTTGTTCCTTAACTGGACCACATGCCAAGTGGTACATCGATGAAAAGGCAAGGTCAAATGCATTCCTAACTTTTTCCCAATTACTAGTTCACCATGAAACAATCCTGAAAAAATTCATTGATTTCCCAAAAAACACCTCTACATGCTTCACGGATCATGTCCATGAATGACATTGACAAAAAAATATGTGAAATATTGAAGTTAAAGATAAACTTCTCATGGATTGGTTCTTATAATATCTCTTTTCCTTCATTACCAAAGACATGGCTACCACCATGTCCCAAAGTGAGGACAAAGATAACTTGAAAGGTCAACACTTTGACCTTATATATGCTTAGTTAGGGTACTTGTACACATTCCTCCCATATGCCCCTCATCCTCAACCCTTTGAGCCACCAAAAGCTAGGATGTCTCATTCTGCAGATGGATTGATTGAGTCCATGACTTATTTCAACCAACCTTTCATACCACTACCTTCATATGGTACTGGTCATTATAGAAACCACTATGGGGGATCCCCCTTGTATCCACCATTTTTTGGAATATCATGTGTGTCCCATAGTATCACCCCCAATTCCCCTCCCCAAATGCCAGGGGGTCACAACCTAGTACAACCAATGAATTCCATGCCCCCTCAAGGGATGCATGTCACCCCACATATACACATGACCTATTATAATAGTTAGAACTGTAGTGGAGGGTTATCCACATCATAACCCTAATATGGGAACCCACCCTAGAATGACCCATACTATCCATTCCCTAGTCCTCCACAGACTAGTGCTATCTCCCCATAGGGTAAAAAACACAATGGTGTTGGATATTTTAGGCCGACTCGAGTTCTACTTTAGGTTTCCAACAAAACCCCGCAAACCATCGGCCCTTCTGAATACTAGAAGGAAGCACTGCGCACATAGTGCACAATGTAGTCTCATCCGAGACGGCTTATGGGTGATTTCATGACCCATATGTCTTCAATCTTGGAAGGGATACTTATGTGGGGATGAGAGACATTCTTTCTACCTCAAAACACATTATACTTATGATTATATTACATCAACACATCATTATATCTTAGATCTACCATTCAGTAATCAGTGGCATTCATTTAGGGTTTATTCTGTAGTCATTATCCTGGTTACTCTATTGTGCGTTGTATTTTACTACTGACAGATTATTTTTCAAGAAATAACATAAGCATTCAATACAGAGGCACAAAATTTACCGTGGTTCACCCCCTCGGGCTACGTCCATAAAGATTTGGCTATCTTGTCTCTTTTATTATTATGTATCAAATTTACAGCGCTGCACGTTTATTTCTCCCACCTGGAAGCTCTGTGGAATAACCCTCATAGAATGCATACTTCCACTCAGAGACTAACAAGATCAAAGTAGGTTCCACAATCCATGAATTACGACCTTACCCTCGATTACAATGCTTGATCTAATCTATCTCTAAAAAATTCTCTTTCTCTATCTAAAAAACTGGCTCTAAGATCCTCCTATCACATGAAATGATGTGATATCCTCCACTATCTCACAAAAATATATTTATATTGCAAAAATGGGTTAGTTACCCATTACAAAATTGTCCAAAACCCTAACCCACTAACCCTAGGTGGATTAGATTTTTCCACTTTCTAACTCCCTGATCATGACTGGTCCAAAATCCAACCGTTTTCCTTGTTGATCCACATCTTTCTCCCTTTCTTTGATTTTCCTAGTTTCTTGGCGCTGCTTTTCCAGGTTTTCTGGCACATGCTCCTTCTTTGGTCCATTACCTAACTGCCTTCATTAATTACCACTCCTTTCCTTAATCTTCTATTTTCATCCCTATCTTTATCAAAATTTCCTTGAATTTTGTTCCAAAATGGCTTGTGCCAACATGCCCCCAACACTCACCCGTGGCTCATCTTGAGCCACTCAGGTAGTGTGTGCTTCCTGTACCAACTTCTCAAGCCCTTGAAAACTATTTGTAATTTCTTCAACTTGGGATTTTATCTACTTCTTCTTTTCTTCTATAATCTCAACAGTCTGTGCAGTAATGTGCTCCTTCAACAGTTCCCCTTTTCTATGTCAATCTTAGTGAGAAGTTGTTCTGCTCCTTCTTGTAATGGTTCTAACTGAGCATGCCTTGATTGCTTATCTACTTGTATGGACTTAAGATCTGCTTTTAGATTCTTCATCTCTTGTGCACTTTTCAGTCTGTGATGTATTGTCATAGTTTTATGCTTCTGCTTCAATTATTCCATCACAATATTTATCCCTTCTTCTTTTTGGTCCAACTCCTGAAGTTTCCCATCCTTCTGAAGGTTTGTTCATAGCTGCACACTCTTATTGTAAATCTCTGCTATTTCCTGGATTACGAGAACAATTCTTTCAGTATGATCTGTAGCCTCATGCTCTCTTTGTTTTCTTACTTCTAGTGGAGTACTAGGTACTAAGAGTTCCGTCAACTCTATAATTTGGCTTCTGTAAGTCTCCATAGCTTGTGCTATTTTCTCAATTTTATCCTATGTGGGTATATTCTCTCCTTGTGCACTGTCAAAAATGGTTTTAAATACTTCTTCAACTTGGTGCTCTATTATTCCAGCGTGCTTCTTTGTTTCATGCCCCTCTAACTTCACTTGGTTAATAGTTATCTCTAGTGTATTATTTACTTCCTTGGCCAACTGTAAGCTTGTGGAATCTGCATGGACCCTTGACTAGATTTTCTGCGTGACACTTATCTATAGTTTGTATAACACTTTAGTTGGAGTCTTGGGAAGTGCCAAGTCCAAATGATCTATATCCTTCAGTGGCCTCTATGCTGTAGCCTCATCTACCTACAACATCTCCTGGGCAATACATAAATTGTCACACCCCATAACTATGGTCTTCACTGTCTCCTTTTCTAGAATTATTCTTTGCTGAGAGGTTTTCTGTTGTTGTGCATGATCTTTTTACTGTGCTGTAGTTATCCGCAATTGTTCCAATGCATCTATAACCTATGTCATTTTATTCACTATTTCATCCCTTTTCTTCTCAACATCATACAAGGCTTACACCATGCGATCCTGCACTTTTTCTGCTACTAAATCAGCATCATCCTCTGTAAGTGTAAACTAAGGAATGCCCTTATGTGCATTCATTTTCTTGCATTGTCTTACTATCTACAACACTATTATTTTTCTTGGCAGTGTCTCTGTATGTGCGGTTTGAGTTGGCATATCCCAATCTAGGAAATTTCAACCTCCTATTTCCTCTTGCATAGGAATATTGGTATCAATCTATGTTCCTCCATTTATTTCTTCTGCTCGCTCCTTTTTTTGAGTCGAAGACTTTGGTATAGTGTTTTTTTGCCTTGGATTTCTAGTTTTTGTGCTACTCCTTGTTCCTTTTGTGTGCTTTGTATCTTTACTTGTGTTTGCTGCTAGGCTGGTTGACTACTGTGAAGGTCCAATCTCTACTTATTGTTTAGATTTTGGTACTTTATTTGAGATTACTGGAACCTTCCACTCTTCAGGCCAATCCTTCATACCCCACTGTACTTCTTTCCCTATGACATAATATCTCAACTGCAACCATTCCTTTTTAGAATCCTTCTTAGCCTAGATCCACATGTTATGCCTTGAAGCTTGAAAATTGGCTATTCCTTGATTCTCTCTCACAACTTCTGGTGGTATTCTCCATGTTTTTTCCATCTTCCCCTGCATCTCACCGTAGTACATGGAAAAAATGCTAGCATTCCCCTTACTTTTCTTTAGATATGAAGTATGCCATAAGGATGTGTATTTTGTTGTGCGACATTTCCCCGGCCTCTAGTAAAATCCATTGTATTTTGGTTCTCCCTATCTAACCAGAGCTATCAATATAATTAGCCACAGATAATGAAATTCTGAACCGAGGTCCTGCGCATCCTTGCAATCATCCAAAAAAAAGTTCACTAGATATGGATCCTAGCTAAGTAGACTTCCCTTTGCGCATTGTGTGACTGCTGCTATTACACCTGCATGGGCTTCCTCTTTGCAACATTTTCTCAAGAGTTTGCATGCCATCAGTTTTGTTTCAAACCTAGTTATTGGTTAACTTATTTTTTTAATAATCATTCGCATGGATCCTATGTCAGTCCCATATTTATTCTTTATATCGTTTGCTATGGATTTTTTTTTTTCATCCAAGTTGGAAAGTACTGCTCTGGTTTGGTTCCATCTGTAGGTAATCCCGTGATTTCAACAATTATATCCATATCTATGGATATAGGTCTATCCATCCATAATATTCCTCCATGTATCTGTGCCAATAACTATTTGACATACACATTCACATCCTTTCCTCTCCCAAAGTGAGGAATCTCCAACAGGTTCATAATTCTTGTGTTGTATAGCCTTGTAATCCATTGTTTTGGCTCCAGTATAGGATCTCCTGATGGACCTTCTCCTTTACTTTCCATGTAAAATTGTTGCGTGAACTCAAGAAACTTCCCCATGTCTGCAACATCATGTTCAACTTACTTAATCTTATTAACAAATCCTAACATGCCACTTGTTGGAGAAATTTCTATTTTCGACACACTAGTTCAGTGGGAGTTAACTGACTATTTCTATTTTAGACTTTCTATTTAGATCATCACTATTATGCATGCATGCATTCCTAAGGAAAGCTAACTAATTGATTGCTTTTCTTAATTATGGAATGTTCTTTCCTATATATGAGTGTATTCCACTCATTCATTGTATTACAATGATCAAAATGATCATCATTGATTAGCTCATTGGAGTAGTGTGAATATATTTTCTCATTCTTCCATGTTGAATCTCTTGTCCTTTCTTGATAATATTTGTTTGTACTTTCTTTAGATAGGTATCCTGTGTAGGTTTCGATGAAACAATGACATGGTATCAGAGCTACACTGCTCAGAGGAAGCTAGACAAACCATAGAAGAGGAAAAATGGCGTTTCAGTGAGCAAAATCCTTGTATCATACATTGTCGTAGCCTTTCTTAGTCGAAAAGTGTGAAAAGTTGAAGTTTCCACACTTTCTCCCTGTCTATAGGTGTGATAGTTGCACCCTAGTACACTACCAAAGTGTGATAACTAGGTGCCCGTCACTCCGTGTACGAAGGAAAGGCATGACAACCTCAATTCTGGAATGGTTGCTCCAAAAACACTACCAGAGTGCGACCACTAAGAAAGGTCTCTCTGTGTCTTAAGGAAATAAACAACGAGAGAGATGGATACGACACCAATTCTTCAGTCAAACTTGGTGGTAATCCTCACACTATACATTTATTTTGAATAGATGCCGAAGGTAGAATTCCAACTTAAAAGGAAAGGACTGTACAATTTGATGATGGGGAAAGAAACAAAACCTACATTAACAATTGAGAAGACCAGATGGGAGAACCGAAAGGCTAAGGCCACATGACTTCTTCTTGAATTGATTTCAACTAATTTATGGTTTCATATTGCCGCATGCAAGGCTCCAAATGCCATTTGGACCACCTTGGAAAGTTTTTTTGGAAAACAGGATGAGATGAGAGGTCATATGCTTGAGGTAGAGTTGAATACCTTGGATCCTATTTTTTTTGATAATATATAAGATTTCTTTACCAAGTTTAAATCTTTGATATTGAGCTTAGCATATTGTGGTATTGATAAGTCTACACAAGTAGACCAACTTGTTCTAACAATATTGGATAAGATAGGACCGAAATATTCTATCTATGTCTCCACTTTCCATTATGGCAGATATCTCTTAGGAACAAAGTGGAAGATGCCTACTCTTGGTCCCAAGGTCTGTACCTGACTGCTAAAGGTCAAATCTAGGCCACCTATTAGTTTAGAATGATTGCTTCTTTTAATTTTTGTTTTTTGGTTAGAGGGTTATTCTATCAAGAAAAAATGAAGGTTGGGTTGGTAGAATGATATGGATGAGGGTCCTCCTTGGATGGTGGCACACTAATGACAAACCAATGAAATAATAGAAAACAAATGGAAACAATAGACTACTCAATGAATAAGACGTTGCAAGAAGTTCAATACTTAAAATATCATTTCAATACATTAAACATGTATCAAAAACACAGTTACTCCCACAAGTTGAAAATAAAACAAATCTTCACCAAAGTATTAGTTGTTTGACAAGTTGCATATCAATAAAAAAAAGTTATACAATAGCTGAAAGGAAATGAAATGTGCTTTGCACAAATAAAAAACTGTATTCAAGATAAGAATAAAAACACATTAAGATTTGAACAAAACACTTTCATCAATATTATGTTCACCAGGTAGAGAGATTTAATCCATGCATAGAACGGGTCCAACTAGTTTGATGTAGTGCTATCCTTTCCCAAAAACTCCAACCTCCAAAACATTCAAAGACCCCCTATTTAACAGAGTTTCAAAGGTTCTTGTCCTTAGGGGACTGAGACCTAATTTTAGGTAACTGTTTGTAAAACAAATTATTAAATTGACTAAGACACTGGAATTTAACCAACAAGAGTGGTTCTTATCACACACAAAAGACCACTCTTGTCCCTAATCTAAGAAAATGCTATAATTAATCGACTAAAAACTACTACTGTCTCTGAGACAGAATTGATGCATGCGCTGGAGGAACTGAATTGGTAGAAAGTAGGCCTCAGAGTGATAGACCAGAGCTGTGTGTTGAGTAATGGCATGCCTGGGAGCTGTAGGCCACTAGAGACAACTGACTGTATTGGTAGATATCTGCTTGAGGAAGAAGGTTGTCTTCTAAAGTGTTCTGGAACTGGTTGCGTCGAACTGGGATGATCTCCATGTTCTCTGTCTATGAAATAGATTTCGAGAGATAAGTGCACTTTGCGTCGACCCTGTCAGCTTCCATCTGTACCTGTGAATAGCTTCACTGGAATGGTTGACGGTCCAACGATCATGAGGGGAGACATGGAGGCGAGCATCCAATGGGGCGGCATGATGAGTGGATGCGAGGGTAGATGACATGTGAGGACATATGTCAATAGGTGAGAGGAAGTGTGAATACGATGTAGGCATAAGGAGTATGGAGTTGGCGACGTGTAGTGAAGGATACAAGTGGCGCGTAGAGAGAGGAGGAGTAGATAGGTTGACATGTGAGCGAAGGTGACACGGTGACATGGAGGTGATGCAGTTTCATATAAGCACGTGATTGTAGAAGTTGTCAAAGGTGGTTTGGGTCCACACCTCTTTTGGGACCGCAATACCCCACAAGCTGCCACGTACCCTTCCAACAATACCATGGTTCCAATTGCGGGACCACTCTAGAAAATTAACGTCCGGGTAGTTTACGTCCCTGCAATGAATTGTGGCCATCGATCTAATTACAATCTGTGATCCAAGTGATATTTACCTTCTACAAGGATCAATGGTTCCTGTTGATTTGAGATCAACGGTCTAGATTCACTTCGGAAGTTTTTGAATATTGTGCTTGGAAATATCTCAGATGAAAATCTCCGAAGTGAATGATCTACCTCCACGTGGCCTCTAGATTTGGACGGTCCAAATTTACTTCGGGACTTTGAGAGTCCTTTACTTACTTAGCTCTACTTGTTTCCTCCCAGAGTGACATGGCTGCGAAGTGACGTGGTGGTCTGATGTCACATATCCAAAGAGGGAGATCTGTCACCGCGTGTCCTTGTTGATGGACGGTCCAGATTCACTTCGGAAGTTCAGGTTTCGGTAGTTTCAAATGTTGTTCTTAGAAATATCCCAGAGGAAAATTTCCGAAGTGAATGATCTACCTCCATGTGTCCTTGCTGATGGATCATCCAGATTCACTTCGAAAGTTCGGGCTTCAAGAGTTTCAAATGTTGTGCTTGG
>JASDQU010169975.1:1088-16275 GCA_032191745.1 Picea mariana | reverse complement strand
ATATATATATATATATATATATATATATATATATATGAACTGCAAATCCTTGAGACCTTTGTTATTTAAAATTATAACCTTACAATACCAGTTATTGAAATAGCTCTATAGATAATCATAAAATGATGAATAATGCATCTAGGAAAAGGATTGGTTAGGCAGTTTTTTAATAGGAAAGCTGAGTGGAAAATCAATTTATGTGGAGGAGTGTTTTTTCTAATGAGTTGCTACAGATGTGAAAATTTGATTTTCAAAGAATATGTAATATGAATTTCTTAGAGTTTGTCACCTTAACTTGTTAGTTTTTCACCTTAATACTATATATATACTGCTACATAGATTCTACATAGATTCACCTTAATATAATCTATATACTGCTACAAAGATTTGATCATGGTGTGATTGAATGGAAGGAAAACTACCAATGAATTATGTTGAATCTAGATATACGTTATCCTTGCACTAAATCTCCTTGCTTAACTATACGTCCACTTAAGCTCTAAAATTTGCACAAGAATTGAGGTGAATGGGGCATGTTGAAGTGTGCCGACTTATAGAAGTAGAATTAACTTTGGCGAATCTAGTTAAATCTAACACTCGCCTTAGCTCTTTGGATTCGTGTTTTCCATTTTTATTGAGCTCTTCAGTTGTTAACAAGGATTTGGTTTGGTATGCCTTGTTAGGAAATGAGGAACACTTCCACACTAAACCTAGTAGAAGAGAGGAAGAAATATTTAAACAAGAAAGTAAATGACAAAGAAAACACACAGTACACAGAGATTTTACCCTGGAAACCCAAATGGGAAAACCAACATTCCTTGAGAATTCTTCTCTCTTGTTGTCTTATTCATTTGGAATAAAAGGTTAGATGTGTAACCTTGGTCCACACCTAAGACACAATCGACATCATACCTTCTTGATTTACATAAGAAAAACCATGTAGCCAATTTCGTCTTACATCTACATGACCAACAACCTCTACGATTATTGAATAGTGATCATCCATTAGCCTTCTACATCATTACAACACACCTTCTTTATAGGTTTTATAGTAGGCAAAACCCTAAATAAAAGGTGCACAAAAACTTCTACAAATCCATGTAGATCATTGGCTACAAATCCCGCAAATATCGGGATTCTGTTACATTCGACTGTCAAGTCGGATTACCAGTCATCCTTCATTCGGTCTTCAGTCTGTTGCCACACGTCCACTTGTCGACCTCTTCTCGGTTGACCTGTTCAACTTGTTGTCAATGTCTTTGACTTAAACCTTACCCGATCGAACCACCTCAACCTTCGACATGTTGTCGATGTCTTTGAATTTGACTTTACCCAGTCGAACCACCTCAACCTTCGACTTGTTGTCGTTGTCTTCGAATTTGACTTTACCTGATTGAACCACCTCAAACTTCGACTGTCAATCGATCCACCTCGACTAGACTTTCACTGCAAATAATATAACAACCCAACATTCTCTCACTTGTTGTTTTCTTTATTGAAACTAGGAGATCTCTAAACTCTCGTTCACAGACCCAGGGTAGCAATGCCCATTGCCTCTCTACACTAAGAGAACTTCACAACACTCACAGACTTGGTCAAAGAGTCTGCTATGTTTTCCGATGCGTCTACTTTCTCTAGCAGCACCTTGTTTCTTTCCACCATGTCTCTTATGAAATGTCATGTGCATCAATGTCCTTAGTATTAGAATGATAATTTGGGTTCTTTGCCAGGAATATTGTGCTTTGACTGTCGCAACGTATCTTCATAGCTTTTTTCTCAAACCCAATTCATGAACACAACCTTTGCATCCATACTCCTTCTTTACGTCCATGAGTGTCTTCCATGTATTCAGCTTCTGTTGTTGACAAGGTTACTAATCTAGGTGGATATAGGTAGCCACCCACCTATTCCAACTAGCTCAAAACAGTAACCGAAAAACTGCTAAAAATAGTAAATTGTCAGAAGATTGTTTTGAGCTAGTTGGAATAGGTGGGTGGCCACCAATATCCACCTGGATCATTTATGACCTCCTATTTCTTACTCATCTAGTGGATTGCTCCACCGAACATCTTGAACACATATCCATTGGTTGACCTTCGTCAATCCAAATCTCCAACCCAGTCGGCGTCAAAAAATCCATGTACATTTACTTCACTGTCACCTCCAATTTTTTATGGTAGCATATAGCATAATATTTGGTGCCACACAAATCCCTGAATACTCTCTTAACAATTGTCTAATGCTTCGTCCCATGTATCAACATGTATCTACTCAACACTCCCACTGCATGGGAAATGTCTGGTCGAGTGCAGATTGTCGCATACATTAGACTACTAACAACACTTGCATAGGGAACACATGTCATGTCCTCTATTTCCTCCTATGTCCTTGGACATTGTTCAACAGTTAGCCTTGCTCCCATAGGAATTGGCACCTTCACAGGTTTTTAATCCTAAATGTTGAATTGTTTCAGAACTGTTTCAATATACTTCTTCTAGTTCAACCAGAGCTTTCTAGTTGTTCGATCTCTCTTGATCTCCATTCCTAGAATGAAGTTTGTTGCACCGAGATATTTCATATCAAACTTGGAGGATAACTTCTTCTTCACCTCCTTTATTGCATTCATGTTGTTTCCAATCAACAACATGTCGTTGACATGCAATGCTACATTAATGAAATGCCCACCTTCTTTTTTGGAATATATGCAGTGATCATCTTTGCTTCTCATAAACCCCAAACTAATGATGTATGTGTCGAACTTTGGGTACCACATCCTTGGTGATTGATTTAGACCGTAAAGGGATCTTTTTAGTTTGCACACCAAATCTTTCTTACCCTTTACTACAAATCCTTCAAGATGTTTCAAGTAGATTTCTTCTTTCAGGTCCCCATGTAGGAACGTTGTCTTTACATCCATTTGTTCTATTTCTAGATCAAATGTTGCAACCAGAGACATTAGTACTCTAAAGGAAGTTAATTTTGCAACAAGGGAAAAAATCTCACCGAAGTCGACTCCTTCAACTTGGGAATATGCTTTCGCTACCAGTGAAGCTTTGAATTTCTCGACTTGTCTTGTTGCAGTCATCTTCTTCTTGAATACCCATTTTATATCGACAAGATTTCTTCCACTAGGTAATTCGACTAAGTTCGACATCTCATTCTTGTGCAAGGATTCCATCTCTTTGACCATGGAATCCTTCCATAGTTTTCCCTCTGCTGAGTCGACTGCCTCCCCAACCAACTTGGGCTCATCATCGGTGGCAGTTAACACGAATGCAAAATGGAAATCGGGTGGACTATACTTTTCGACTGGTTTTCTTACACATTATGACCTCCTTACAATTGGGATTGGTTGTTCCACCTCTCTTTCTGATTCAGTTGACTCATCTAAATCATCTTCTTCATTTCTCAGTTCAAAGCGTACCTTCTCTGGATTATTCTCGGTTTGAAAATTTTATACAGGCTCGAACTTTCTTCTAACATCTCTAAAGACCAAATCTTAATTGTACAATGTTTTCCTTGATGCAAGATCCCAAAGCTTATATCATTTCATTCCTTCTTTGTATCCAGTGAAAATACATTTGATTGCCTTCTTATCCAACTTGCTCCTTTTTTCCTTGGGAACATGCACAAATGCATCACAGCCAAATACTTTGAGATGTGAAACCGAAGGATTATTACCTGACCATACCTCATGTGGAGTTGTGTCAACTAGTGTCGACTAAGGAGACATATTCAACAGATATTTTGCAGTGTCGACTGCCTCCACCCAGAACTCTTGTGCGAGCCCAACACCATTGAGCATGCTCCTTGCCTTGTCCATCAATTTTTTGTCCATTCTCTCAGCAACTCCATTTTGTTGTGGGGTATATGGGGTGGTATTTTGGCATGTTATGCCACACTACTTGTAGAGATGATAAAATTCCTTTCCACATAATTCACCACTGTTGTCAGTTCTCAACACCCTAATCTTCTTATATGTTTGGTTTTCTACAAGATATTTAAACTCTTTGAATTTCTCGAAAACCTTTGATTTCTTCCTCAGGAAATATATCCATGTATTCCTAGAAAAATTATATATGAAGGAGACATAATACAAATATCCACCAAGTAAAGGCACTGAAATCAAGCCAAACACATCACTATGAACCAAATCTAGAATCTCCTTTGCCCTTGTTGTTATAGATGGGAACCTTTCCCGAATTTGTTTTCCATATATGAAATCTTCACAAAAGTCAACCTCTAAATTACATTCAGGAAAATCTTTGACCATCCCTTTTTTCTGCATAGCTCGAAGTTATTTTTCTCCAATATGTCTCATACTCTCATGCCATAGCATGATCGGGACGACTTTATGATGAGTTTTCAAGTCAGTTTGAATCGAATCATCTCAAATCGAGTCGATTCGAGTTGAGTTGAAGTCGAGTCGAATTCAGGAACAATGATGTTGTGGCATCCAGTCGAGTCAACACTCCCTAATAACTTGTATAGGGTTCCAATCTGAACTCCTTTCATTAATACCATCGCACCTCTGACTATCTTACATTAATCCTTCTAAAATAGAGTGTGCACCCTTGCATCACTCATCTTTTTGACAGATATTAGGTTTCTTTCCAAACCCAGAATGTGTAGCACACCTGGAAGGGTTTTACTCCTCCCATCCTACAGTATCATTCGAACTCTTCCTTGTCCGACAATTTTGGTTGTCGACTTGTCCCCCGAGAACACATCTCCTCCTTTATACCATTCATATTCGCAAAACCATTCTCTATGTGGTGTCATATGATAGGATGCTCATGAGTCAATCAACCAAACATCTTGATCCAACTGTGTATTGGTCAATGCCAGGTACACATCGCCTCCCTTGTATGGAGTTGTCTTTCTCTTAGTCAACTACTTCTCATTGGATCCTGTACTGACTTCCATTTCCTTCGACTTGCAATCTCTTTTGTAATTCCCATCTTTACCCATGTTCAATACCTATTCAGTCGGGGGAACTGGATAAATAAAGCCAACATTCAATAAACTTTCAACTTTTTCCTTGATTGTTGCATCTTTCCTAGGGTGGATAGGTTGAAGTTGTTGTCAAACAAGACAGACTTCAGGGTAAGTATTAATTTTATGTGAAAATGTTTGGGGGTCCATTCCAAGAATTTCTTCGTAGGACCAGGTGAAGATATCGCAGAACTCTTTGAACAGGTCAGTATAGGATTCAATTTCTTGAGAAGAACAAGTTGCACCTATGTGGATGTGTTCCGCAACCCTGAGTTTCACTGAAATATTAATTGAAACAGATTCCAATATGTTACCCAGGTTGCCTTCAGATAAAATGGATTGTGAGGTAGAAGGTGATTGGGTTTGATCTCGATCATTATTCAAAACGAGGATTTGAATGGGTGTCTTTGCTTTTTCTTAACTATGGAGGAAATATTATTGATGATGTGAATCTTCCCATTGTATTTCACCTAAATTCATTACTTTCATGATGGCCTCATCTAATGGTAAAACATCATTTAGGAGGTCATGAAAAGTGAAATGAGAGTTAACCCAGTAAGGTAGAGAAAATTGATCTAGTGCCTCATCTAGTGGGGGACTAGGATCAGGGTCAACAGATTCTCCTGCTAATTGTATCACTGAATATGATAATTCAGCTAGTGACAATAGCATAGTAGCTCCGCAAGAGTCTACTTCTGAATGGTGAGGAAGCACCCAAGGATCGTAAGATCCAAGGGATGCGCTAACAACAGAATAGATCATGTTGATGGGATCTAGGTTGGTGGTGTCAGGTGCAGGGAGGGGGAATATTCCCATAAGAGATGGATATTTAAACATACCTACACTGATGCTTTTATACCCCTCAGAATATTCACCTACAAAGGGAACATTGGTATTCAAATTGGCATGCAACTCAAGGGTGCAATAGTCCAATTGGTCAATTGTAACGATCTTTCCTTAATGTGCAAATCGTACAACACAAAAGACAGTGGATGCGACATCCTTTATTAAGTAGAGCCAAGTGCATCCTAAGAGCAGATTATAGTCGAGTGTGGTGTTAACCACTTCGACTTCAATGGAGATAGTCTTGCCCCCAAGCTCAACGGATAGGGAGGTGATAATTCCATGTGTTTTAAGATAATGTCCATCAAAAGATTTAAGTATGGTTGGGGATGTGGTGAGTTATGGAGAACCAATAGCTTTCCAACATGACAAAGACATGATACAAGTGGTCGCTCCTTTGTCAATCACCATACGTAAGATATTCTTATTCAGATATTGAACTGTAATTTGCAATGCCATTTGGTGTGACAAACACGGTTCACTATGTTTTGTGTCAAAGGAAATAATGGTGGAATCTGAAGGGTCTATTCTCCCAATGGTTGATAGCAAGGCTTTCCATTGTGCAGAGAATCTCCACAATACTTCGATGGAGGACATGGAGCACGACGCCTGGGTGAGATCTTCTACTATGCTATAGTGTTGATTTCCCCAAGCATTCGGATTGTGGGTGGTCCATCGAAGTACCCTTTGGGAGGGCGGATGGAAGGTTCGAAAGTCAGTTTTTATAGTGTGAGAGGTCTAATAGGTGGTAAAGTTGGTGGAGGATCCTTTGATGAAGGTTTCACCTACGTGGAGTCATGGTTCTTGGCTCTGGTGTTTAGTGCGACCATAGATGTACTCTATAGAGTTTCCTAGACCTAAGTTATATATGAACAAGAACTATTAAAGTGGAAGGTTTACCCGAATTACGACGGTTGTCCTTGCACGCTCCTTAGCTGCTAGTTTCCACGAAGATGTCTTTCGTCTTTATCAACTCAGATCTACAAACATAGAGACACAAAAACCATTCAAAAGATCCAAATGACCATGCATAAATTCATAGTAGATCTAAAAATGTATCATAACATGTGAGGACATTGATTTCTCCTCAAGAAAACATAATAATTACATACACATCCAAGTAAAGGAAAACATCTTGCACATCTTCTATTAATCAAATGAAACAACTTACAATTTGAAGCTCTAACCAGGTTCCTTTCCCAAGCTCTGTGATTAATCTTCTAGCATAAGTTGTCTCCCTCCCCCGAGACGTGTCAGTGACTCCATCCATTTCTTCATAGTCGGATCTCTCAGTCCACCCATCATCCATGTCACCCAGGGGTGAGAAGAAGGAATCCGCTTAAAAAAGAATGATAACGGAATCGACCCGTATCCAAACTGTTGTTGTTGTCATGTCCTTCATTTAGTAAGTTGCTCCTTCATGTTTACTAAGAGCCTCAAACACCAGTTGTATACGGTGGGACTCTGACACATCATCGTGTAATTGACATGGCTCCTTAAAGCCAAGAGTGGCCCAATACTACTTGTTTCCCACGTGATAGTGTATAAAATGGTCCACAAGGACAAGTCTGTCACCTGGACAATGGGCAACTTCTTGTTGTTTTTTCAGATCCATGGATGACAATATTGCCTAATATAAGAATCAATAGGCTCCCCTGAGAATTCCTTGCTCCCAACCAGTACCATTGTGGCCCCACACGATGATAATCCAGTGAGAAAATAGATATCATCAATCTCCAATGTTAGCACCTGGTCTCAAACGATGAAATGTTTCCCATCGAGATCCCACATCCCGATCAATAGTTCCAATATCAATGGTTGTGTTAGAATATGATGGATGTGCTCGTTTTACCATAGACAATATCTCTATTGTCACCCACCCATAGGCCAAAGCCACCCTCCGAGAACCTTAACCTTGACAAAGAATCACTCTGGAAGCAAACCCTAGGCTAGATAGAAAAACAAAGGGTAGTGCACCTTTCTCCAAGGATAGCACACCAAACAAGAGTTGATCAGATGGTCCAAACCATAACCAAGATATAGTCCAAGCCAAAATGTAATCTGCTAGCTGCAGGAGCTGCAACAGCAGCTCTCCTCCAAACTTGCGCACAAAATGGCTACCTATAGTGCACACAAGTGAGCTCTACAGTTCTGAGAATGCCTGCCAAAATGAAGACCGTCCTCCTATATTTACATTAATTCCGGCTAACTGCCTGGGCCGACTTCTCATTCTGGGTACCTATTTACTCAGTATATATTATTTCTTTTGGATAACTTCTTCTCTTGGAGGCTAATAACCTAATACAAATTATCCCCTTGAGCCGACTTGTCTTCTAGGGTTATTAGCCATTCATTAGGTTTTCTTCTTGCTTCCCGGAATATTCTATTCTTGTTAGGTTTACACGTGGAGGTAAATACCTCCCACAGCTACCATAATATCAACACTCCCTCCTAGCTAGGGAGGTATTGAAGACAATGGTCTTGAGCACAAACATACCATTGAATCAGTAGCATCATCATAGTCGTACAGACTATCTCAAGATTAGATCATGAGCACCATCATCACTATCAATATCATCAACTGCATCATCTCTCGAAACCATACTCCATCTAAGTAATCAAACATGATGTTGGATAAGTCACTAACTCCATAGAGTGACACAAGAACCATTCTTCTAATCTGAACATATGTCCTAGAAGAATAAATTTCCTGAATCATTTTCCGTCTGGTAAATCTCTATCCATTGATCATCCATCTAGCTGATAATCATTTCCAACATTGTTGATAGTCTTCAAGGAAATCGGAACAATATCATTCAATAGAACACAACTGTGTCTATCCATAGTAGTACACAACTATGATCCAGTGGTACACTACCACACCAAGTAGCACACAGGTACTTGATTAGTGACGTATAGTCACTAATAGTGGAACACATCCACCACAGTAGTATACATCTACTATCTAGAGACATACAGTCTTCATAAAAATCATCTGAGATCAACCTGCACAGAAACAATGTTATGATATAAATTGAATCATCTGGGCCATTCTTCCACTCACATCTATGAGATCTGGAAGAGAATCTTCCCTCAGAAGATCAAAAAATCAATGATGAGCTATCTGGACTATTCTTCTCAAGCAAGGAAGAATAATTGTCCTGATTTCTGAGCCTAGACCATTCCCCACCCTGGGCCATTCCTCTGGCACTAAACAAAGTGCAACCTAGAGAGAATGAGTCCCTAGGGAATGCATGTCCCTGATTGTTGAACCTAGACCATTCCCCACCCTAGGTCATTCCTTCGTCACTAAACAAAGTGCAACCTAAAGAGAATGAATCTGCTCTAAGGAATGACTATCCAGACCATTTCCTAAGGAAATGAATGTCCTGCACCAACCTCCAAAATGGACCATTCTTCGAAACTGCTCACAACTATGAGCTTCGAAAGAATGATTGTCCGGCGAGGCTATCCAGTCTTTTTGAGTAACCCTCAAGAAGAGGGATTGCCCTAGACCATTCCCCATGTTAACCACAATGGGAAATCATTTTCTATGGTACATCAGCAATCCATCGAACCATTTTCATTACAAAAATGACCGTTCGATTTGGATCATTTTCCGAACTAGAAAATGTCTGTCCGTCGAAAATCTCAAACCGCTTTCTGAAATGGAAAGGAACTGCTCATCCTGGACCATTTTTTGAACTGAAAACTGACTGTCCATAAATCAATAACACATCAGTGCTCCCTCCCAACCTTGGAGTCATTTATTCCTTTTTCAATAGGGAAGTTGTCTCCACGAGCTCCAACTTGAGTACGCAAACTATTTCATCTTGGATAGAGGTTTTACCAAAATGTCTGCTTATCTGCTCATATGTGGAGATATATATATATTGGAGAACCACTTCTCTTTTCTAGGCTTCATCATGGAGAATGTAATGTTTGATCTCAAAGTACTTTGGTCTTTCTAGAACATTGGTTTTCTTTGAAGGCTTCATATAGCTCTAATCAATATAGTATCGGATTCCTCTTGGTTTCCTTTTAGCTCATAACATCGTGGCAAGGGTCATACTAGAACATATCCAAGTGGTACTTCTTCTGCCATCATGAGAGTTTGTCATGGATTAGCAATCCATCATTCTGAGCTTCTGAGTAACCATTTTGATACAATATCTCTGATATAGAAAGTTTTCGCCACGCTTATGCTGTGCATTGGAGGTTCTTCACCAAGTTGTCTTCTTCCATCAGCATACAAGGGTCTCTTTCTGGTATACCTCAAAGCCTTGAGGTTTCTCTACATGTAAACTCCAACCCATGGATATCGCGAATGATATATTGGTTCATGTAGAGGTATGTATGGTTTACTTGGAGAAAACAATCATCATAGTCTACTCCCTCTATATGGGATAACTTCTAGTTGTGGATCTCACAATGCTTGCATTCATAAGTCTTCCATATATTGTTCTTCATCACACTTTTCATTTCCTCTGCTTTATTGTTTTTTGGTGAGTTCATATCAGGCTGGTAGTCTTGTGATTCTCGATAGAATGACTGGTTGTTTTGTCTTTTCTTTCTTTCTTGGAATCTTCATGTTCTTCCTCATGTTTCTCTTCAGCTTCTTGGGTCCATGGAGTTTCTTATAGATTCCATGCCCTAAAGATTTCACTTATTTCTTTCATCATAGAATCACAGATGTGGATGGACAACCAGGTATACTTTTAGGCTTCTTTTCGAAGAAGGCTTCTTCTAAAGTCAAACTGAACACGTACTACTTTTCATGGTTGCTACCATGGATATATACTTCATCATCTTCAATGGATCATAGGATTAGCTCCCTCCTAATCCTTGCTTCATGTATGAGTGCATGTTTTTCTTTTTGGAAGTATATAATTGGCTCCCTCCATCTAGGAGAGTCCATGCTTTTGTCTGCATCCTTATTGCCTTCTGCAAAGTGTCACAAATATTTTTCCAATTTCCTCTTGATTTTTGACTTCTTTCTGTGTTTACTTCTTCTAGGTTTCTTCAAGAATGATTATGATTCTGACTTATCTTGCAGCTTGTCTTATAGTCATAGTGATAGCAGTCTTATTGTTCTTATCTTGGAACATATTATCTTCTAGAAAATAGATATGCAAGATATGTACAGAAAACATTGTATATACAAGAACTATGAAGAGTATTGTCACCTTGTCTCAGAAGAAGAAGTCTTTTTCATCCTGCTTAGTCTTCTTTGTAGGCTCCTTTTCTTCATAAATTGATGCTTCGTGTGTCTTCTTTCTTTTCTTTAGCTTAGTACAATGATTCTTGTAGTGACCGTATTTTCGACAGTTGAAACATTGTATTTCTGACATATCTTTCTCTTGATTTTTCTTCTTCCTTGAGCCAAACTTCCTTTTGTTCTTGAAATTCTTGAATCTTTCTGTGAAGGCTTGATCATCGTATTTCTTTTGAGGTTTCTCTTTTTCACTAATCCTTGATTCTTCTTGTGCACAGCGAGTCCAAATTTCTTCAAATGTAGGATACTCCTTCCTTGTGTTCATGCTTGCGGAAAATGCATCCCATGTCTTGGGAAGACCATTGAGTACTATATTTACCATTTCCTTCTCTAAGATGATTTCTTAAATAGCTTGTATTTGATCTCTTAATAGAGAGATCCTCACAAGGTATGATGTTATGTTGTCTTCATCATTCATCTTCATGTCACAGAGCTCATTCTTCAGACTCATTACTTGTCCAATGTTTCTGACTGAGAAGAGGTGTGTTAGGGCATTGTACATCTTCTTCAATGAGTCAAGATGGGAGATGTAGGGTATCAAGTGGTCTTTTATAGAATACACTATGATACTCATGGCATTGATGTCACCATCCTTGAACTTTTCCATAACTGCAACGTTTTGCGGTTCCTTCTCTTTTTCTTCTTCAAACTTTGGTTTCACGATATCCAACACTTTATTCTTGGAAAGGATGAGGTCAATCCTTGTCTTACATGCTCTGAAGTTAGAAGCTCCATCTAACTTGTTTTCTTACTTCATAGAGTAAGTCATGGTTTCCTTGACTTGGTCATCCCTAGATTTGACCAAAAACTCAAACTTGACATCTTAGCTTGCTGAGAATACCAAGAGGTGCGCTAGGTTAGGGTGCACTGGTCTATCTAGAAATCAGGTCAATCCCTTCACTTAAGGTGCTTCAACGAGAGGGTTAGGATTTCTGCAACTACACCTGCTAGTAACCCTAGTGATAGTGCTTTAGTAACTGCTCCTGCCAGAAACCCTAGCGATAGTTCTTCAACAAGCTTAGTATCCTTATGGATATGCTCCCTTCTAGTGGTTAGACTAAATGAAGGAGGTGTGTGCCCATAACCTATTAGAATATTATGGATGTGCTCGTTTTACCATAGACAATATCTCTATTTTCACCCAACCATAGGCCGAAGCCACCCTCTGAGCACCTTAACCTTGACAGAGAATCACTCTAGAATAAAACCCTAGGCTAGATAGCCAAAAAAAGGGTAGTGCACCTTTCTCCAAGGATAGCGCACCAAACAAGAGCTAATTAGATAGTCCAAACCATAACCAAGAGATATTCCAAGCCAAAACCTAATCTACTAGCTACAGCAGCTGCAACGGCATCTCTCCTCCAAACTTGCGCACAAATTGGCTAATTGTAGTGTGCACAAGTGAGCTTTGTAGTTCTGAGAATGCCTACCAGAAAGAATACTGACCTCCTGTATTTATACTAATTTTGGCTAACTACCTGGGCCGAATTCTCATTCTGCATACCTATTTACTCAGTATATATTACTTCTTCTAGCTGACTTCTTCTCTTGGAGGCTAATAACCTAATACAAATTATCCTCTTGAGTCGACTTGTCTTCTAGGATTATTAGCTAACTCATTAGGGTTTCTTCTTTCTTCCCGAAATATTCTATTCTCGTTAGGTTTACACGTGGAGGTAAATACCTCCCGCAACTATCATAATATCAACAGGTTGTGCTCTCATACTCTGACACAAAAATAACTTGAGCAACACACAATCTCATAAAGCATCTAAAGTTTGAAGGTCTCCCATGGAAGCATGATCATTAAGCTCATGCTCTCTCTCCTTCCATTTTATCATGATTGCAACACCTTCCAAAAAACAAAGAAAAATCATTAGCATACATACCCATGATTCATAAATAGAAAAACCATTAAAAAAAACTTTCAAATACACCTGGTCACTCCTGCCTTGTTAAGATAGACTGATCAGTCGCTCCCTGTTTCTTGTCACAAGGCGACCAACTAGATGTGGTCTCTTGCTTCTTTTCACCACAAAGCGACCCCCGTTTTTTTTTTCATTGGTTGCTAGGAATTACCCTCTCTCACTCCTAGGAATTTACTAATTGGCCCTATTCTTTATTTACTAACTAACAAGCATGTACGCAACGATCCCTATTCTGTCTAATATCTCAAATGGACCATGGGATCTAACTGCTAGCTTTGTACTACCCAACTTCAATGAGCTCTTCTTGGGCTTCGCTTTCAAAAGAACATGCTCTCCCACTTTAAATTCTCTAGTTGTTCTATTCATATCTATGTAACTCCTTTGTCTCTCTTAGAGTGCCATTCCAAGTCATAGCTAAAGTGGTTAGTCTTGTCCCCGGATCAAGTCATTTGGATACATGATCTCATGTCATCATTAGATAGGGTGAGTTTTAAAATCATTGCACAATGTCATAATAAGGTCATGTGAATAGGTTTGCTAGTGTACCAAAAGTGTCATAACTTTCCCTTTCCAGTTTGGTACCTTTTCACAACGTGTAACCAGTCAGTTTCAAATGTGCTGCAAAATGATGCAGGAGAATCATCACCAAAGCCCACGTGGAGGGACAAATCAGCGCCATAGCGTGCCTTTTACATTATTTGGAAACTGAAAACTAGTGTTTCCTTAAGATCTATTTTGAACGGATGATTGAATAAGAGTGAAATGATCGAAAACTGAATGATCGCAAGAGATCTGGGAGTTTCACTCCCAGACTTTAATGTAATGGAGTTGGAGTAGTTGTTAGTTGTTACTTCGATAGGTGAGGTAGTTGGAGGGAACCTTAGAGGACCTCTTGTATATATAGATGCATGGTATGGCTAAATGAGGTTGTCGCAAATTAGTAGGAGATTGTTATGATTTAGTTATCGTTTTTCATAGTTGTAGCCATTTTACATTTGAATGAATATAACAGAGGAAAATTGATCCAATACAGGGTGTTGCTATTGTTTACAGTTTCTCTGTTATTTCATGTTTCATGAATGAATGGGTCATATTAATGAATGTATGAAATTGTGAAGTGTTAAGTAAGTTTCAATCGCATTTCTTCTTTGAGTTCATGCAAGGTGTGCATGTTATCCGAAAGGAGTGTGTCGACAGAATCTATTTCGACTCAGAAGCTCAGGAGAGATATCATTGAACTTGTAGCAGCAGAAGTGCATAGAGTGCACAAAGCCACCCAAAGGGTGCATAGGTTGGGTCGAGTATTGGACTCCCTCAACCAAAGGAAAGGTTGAAGGATATTTGTTGCAAGGAGTGCACAGAGTTGGAAAGTTTCTAAGTGTCAAAGAAGCTATCATGAAGGGTCCCAATGTGTGCAAGAAAGGTTCCTGAGAATCCCCGAGTTTGTATAGTGGAACAAGATCAAGAGAGATAGAGGTTCTGAAGAGTTCAGAGGAAGAGACGAGGGTTTAGGTCACCTCATATAACCAAGCTCAGGAGGGAGAGCGGTTCCAAATTTCAGTTGAAACCACTTAGAAAATATTCTAAGTGTCGAAGTGGCCCTCAGAGGAGTCAAAGGATCTAAGAGATAAAGTTTAGGAGAAGGAGCGACAGCAGACGTCGGATCTGTTGGTGGAAGAAGTCTAGGCCATTAGTTCTGTGTCCAAAGAAGTGGAAGGAGAGCGCCGAGGAGGAATAGATCCTAGTTGTAGGATCTGAGCGCAGACGATCGGTCGTTGTCCAATCAAGGAAAAGTTTACGAGGTTTAAGTCTTTGCATGCACATAGGAGCAAGGATTCATCGAAGTCCTGAAGTGGATAAGAACCTTCCATCATCCAGAGGGACACGTGGTGGAAATATATGAATTTCGGGTGAAATCACTCCGGGAGGAACAAGTGATCAGGAGTTCAAACTCCCAAAGCCCGAAGAGTCGAAGAGTCGAAGAGAATCTGGACCGTCAGATCCAGAGGGTATGTGTCGACAGATCGTGAGCTCCAAGAGAAAGTGAAGGTGGAGTTTTGAAATTGTCGAAGTAAATCCTGACCATTGGTCATCAGGGGGAGTACGTGTCAACAAATCTGAGGCTCCAAGAATAATCACTTCGAGG
>JASDQU010169973.1:0-21243 GCA_032191745.1 Picea mariana | reverse complement strand
TATGTAATAGACCTGGTGTATATGATCACATACCTGCAAACCTTCCTTAACTTTAACAACAAGAGACTAGCAGTTTCATCAAACTTTACTTTAGTCTCACATGACTAATTTTGGATTAGTCAACAACCCTAACTTGAAATAATCATAACTATGTACCTGTAATGAATAAGTATATAAAAATAGTACACAATGTTCTTCAATGTATTTTATGGAATTCCTCCAAGTTTCACTTCTTGGAACCTCTCATAAAAGGAGTTATAGAAAAAATGGCATACCTTGTTGAATTATGGCTTATTCTAGAGAACGAGATTGTAGAGCGTGCCCTACACGGAATATTTTTTGTATGGATATGAAAATGGTAAAAATAATACTACACACCTCTAACCAATACATTTGGTATTACTGAATTTGGATCTGTTATGAAGAAGTTATGACGTTTTTACCCGAAACACTTGTTTTAGACTAGTTTTAGGACTAGCGACAAACTGTATTTTCCACGGAGTGTAACTCCAAAACTAAAATGACCCAAAAGATGAAATTTTTATCACAAATACTTGGATATGTTTCATCAACAACCTCCATATTTCATGGTATGAATAATTCTAAAAATAACGTTATTGTGAAAATGGTGAGATGACCTATAAATTACATACCTTAGATGGCATCATCAAAAGAATTTATCCTCCCTTGAATTCCAGCCTTCTTTACTTCACCTTCCCTCTAAAATTATCCTTAGATATACTTTGTTTACCTCATCCACTTATAGATATTCAATATGCTCAAGTGTAATTAAAATGAGAGACCCTTTCCTCTTATTTATACTTTTATGTAGCTTCCTGAAGGGGTTACCTTGTAACCATCTTAAACCACTTTCCTTATTTTAGGGCTAACCCACTTCTAACCACTTGTCCACTTAGTAATTTCTCCATTAACTTTATTATTTCAATAATTTATTTTGTATCCACTTTGACTTATAGTACAGTCATCACTTCACTTTATTATTTAAATAATTTCTTCTTTACAACCAATTTGACTACCTTGTCCTTTTGGGGCTTCTAGATGACTCATGAGGGTTCTCCAACTTCACATGGCCATAACCCTCTAACTGTGAGGAGTTATGTGGCATTCCACATACCATCGAAAATGGAATGACATGCACTATCCGTGTACTATCCATAACGAATTTGGGAAAAAAAAGCACATTAGATGGCCTTGTCAGGAAAGAACCAAGATCTGCTAGAAATCAAGGTGGATCTAAACCCTCTAAAGAGGGAATCCCTAAATATTCTAATAAATGATCAAGATTATTTCCTAGAATTGTGGAGGACTTGGGGGTAGAAGAAAATAGAATTTGATTAGAAACTGAAAACCCTCATATTATTTTTCTCTAGGAAACCAAAATAAAGGATTCTGACATCCTTCGAGATAGAAAAATCATTTGGAACTCCAATAAATATCTAGCGGTTAGCTCAAGAGGTGCTTCTGGAGACCTCTGCACTCTATGAAATCCTCTAGTTTTCATATTGGAAAACTGAAAATACATGCAACATTGTCTTTTGGCTCATTTCCTTCATCTCCCATTAAGTATGTATTTGCATGATCTCAATATTTATATGCCTTATATTCCCTGAGAAAAATTGTCTTGTTGGAACACCCTACAAAATCTCCATGAGAGGAATAAAGACCTCAAGTTCATTGTTGCGGGAGAATTCAACACAAATCATAATGTAAATGAAGATAAAGGGGGAAAATTGGTCTGATATCCCTTCCGAGATAACATGGTAAACTTTATGTCCACTTTTTATCTCATTGAAATCAAATCGTGCAAGGGAAGATTCACATGGTATAACAAAAGGTTGGGACCAGGGCACATTGCAACATGGTGGGATCACTTTTTACTCAATGGATCCCTCCTAGAAGATTAATTCTCCCCTTCCTCCCATATCCTCCCTTGGTCTAGCTTGAACCACCATCCCATCTCTTAGATTTTTTTGGTTTGGTTGACCTAAGTCCTATCCCATTTAGATTCAACCCCCTCTGGCTCTTTCTTGTTGTTGTCTCTTCCTCCTCAAATCATTGGATCTTTGGTTCTCCTATCAAAATATGGGAACAAAATCTTAATCTTCTCAAATAGACCGTTAAGAATTGGGCTAAATCTAAGACCAAGCAAACCAATCTAGAATTCAAAGAACTATCAACAAAAATGGAAGAGGTGGGGGACAAGTTAGAAAAATACCAGGTCACCCAAGATCTGTTGGCCAAAGAACAAAAGAATTTTCAAAAATTTCATAAATCTCTTAGGTTTGAAGAATAGCTCTAGTGCCTCGAATCTCACAACCTCTGGTTGCAAGCGGGAGATAGAAACACAAAATTCTTCCAACTTCAATAAAAACTAGACTCTAGAGGAATAAAGTCAAAGAAATAACTAATGAGTAAGGGGAAATTTTTACAGATTTTGAGAAGATTAAAGGAGTGCATTTTAGGCAATTTGAGCAGTTTTATAAAGAGGATAAATACAAATTTAGACTCGGTTGAAAATTTTGGCCAACATCCCCATGATAATGAATGCAAAGGATAGCGAAAATCTGACCAATTTGGTCATGGCAGAAAAAGTTTGGGAGGTGGTTCATCAAATGAATCTAGATAAATCCCCTCAAATGGATGTCTTCTCTGAACATTTATACATTAAATGTTGGCACATAATCAAGAAGGATCTTCTTAGGATGAATGAATATGTCTAGATATATGCAAAAATTGGGGACAATACTAATTCCTCCTTTTTGGCCTTGACCCTCAAAGAGAAAAACCCCTCCTCCTTTTCCATATTCCAACCCAATATCATTGTCATATCAAAAATAATTTCCAATCGCCTAAATCCCTATCTCCCAAATATCATTTCTTCAAATCGGGGTGGCTTTGTAGAAATAAGACAAATGGTGGATAATATCCTACTAGTCAAAGAGGCAATTCATTCAAGTCAGTCCTATGGGGAGAATGAAATGTCTATCAAATTTGACATCGCCAACTCCTCCAATAAGGTCAGGAACAAATTTATCATAGCAATCTTAACAAATTTTGGGTTTAATGAAGAGTTCATTTCTTGGTTTACGACATGTATCCACGAACCTTGGATCACCCCTCTTGTGAATCGAAGGTCTACTCATTTTCTCAAACTTTCCAGAGGCTTAATGGAGGGCTTATGTCTCTCCCCTATTCTCTACATTTTGATGGTATAATCTCTTATCTTTAGACTAGAGAGGGAGAGACTCCAAAAAACAAGTCCTAGGATAAAAATCATCCAAGGGGCCAAAAGGATAAACAACTCACAATTTGTTGATGACACCATTTTTTTGGGTATAGAATCAACATTTATATCCAATAGATTCAAAAGAGTGATGGATGAATTCATGATAGCCTATAAGTGAAATGTTTTCATTCTCATTTATTTGCATTGTTTAGAGTTGGTCAAAAAATAATTTAGTCCACGCCATTTTCCTCTTGAGTAAGAAACAACCTTAAAATCAAGCGCTAAACTAAAATTTATTAGAAATTTTTTTATTTTCTGGTAGCAAACCTACATTAGCATAGGGTGTAGGGCTTTGGAATAGGTGTGCAAGATAACTTTCCAAACCTATAAACAAACATAGAATATTGATTTAGGGAGTGGTTAAATACACTTGCTACATTTTGTCTTAGGAATCCCTTCTAACACAAGGGTCAATCATGAGGTCACATTAAGACTGGCAGAGTTAATCACCCTGCTTTGTTGGTCTTGGTGTAGAGATTGCACGTATTATGGGGGTCGCTTGAAGGTATACCCAAAATGATGAGTGGAAGCCTTTCAAGTTGATTTTGGGCTAGATACCCTGCTTTTGCGAGTGGATCGGACTGTCAACTTTTTCCCCAGGCATCATTGTTGTAGTTGGTAACCTTAGTGGCCTATCTCTTTAAGGTATTTACATAAGGTGACTGTGGAGGGGCAAGTCTTCACGGTACCTGGAATCGACATTGGCCAAACTCACTCGGGCTCCTTGGAGGGTATACCCACGTTTATGTGTGGGAGCTTGCACCACGGTGTAAGTCCATTAAGCAAGTTATCAACATAACTTTTCCACCCACTTGATCTCATCCCCTTCTTATATTTTTCTTGTGGATTTGAATTTCATCACCAACTAGTGCGTTCATTGTGAGACGTTTTTCCTTATTTGCTTGATTCCTAGATTTTTAGCGTGTGTTTTTTGTTTTCCCTAGAAAAATCTAGGTTGGATCTTTGTTTAATGGTGTTTGTTCCTGGAACTACCAATGGAGAAACCCCTTCTCTAGGGGAACCTTTTGTTTTTCCTTCTTACGGAAACGTTAGTCCTCCTTACATCGCTACTTTGAGCCTTCTAGCTCTCACAATTGGGTTACTGGTAATCTCGAATGCAGAAAGCACTTCAGATGTAAGCATGCCACCCACCCATCAACCTCATTTCAACCTTTCTCCTTCTTTGTCTATCAGGTCTCCTTCCCTTTCTCCTTCTTCGCCCAGTGAAAGATCTAAAGTGAGTAGCCTGGTTGATAACAAGAAGAAGAAATAGAAAGAGAAGAAGAAGAAGAACCTGAAAGGGACCAAGACTCCAACTACATCAGATGTTGGATCAAAGCAACCAGCTATTATTAATAGTACTGGGAGTTTTGATGAGGTCAACAAGATTAAAACAAAGAATTTGAAACCTAAATTCCCTTGCGGTCTTTGTAAGGGTGACCACTTTCTGAGGGATTTCCCTGGTCTTCCCTGGGTCTTAGAAATGTGGTCCTCCACATCATCAACCCCTGCTAGACATGTTGGTGACACCTTGTCAACTAGTGACGTAAAGGTTGGTAAGAATAAGACAACTGTCAAGTTTCCTTGCATGTTATAAAAAGGTGATCATTACTCTCACTTTTTTCCTCATATGGTCGAGGCTTCTTCTTCTTTGGAAAATCTTCAACTTCCAACTGGTTATCATAATATTTCCCCCAAACCATTATTAGTTGATGGACTAGTCAATATGGTTCCATCCTCGGTCAATCTAGTTTCATCCTCAATTGAACCACAAACCTAAGTAGTTGATCTAGAAACCCAAGTGATTGATCCATTCCCTTCATCGGCCAGTCCCACCCTTCATCCGAAGAGTGTCAACATGGTCGATCTGGTTCCACCATCAGTCAATCCCACTTCTTCCTTGAGGAATTCCAAAGTGGTTGATCTAGTTCTGCCATCGGTCGATCCCACTCCTCCATTGAGGAGTGCCAAAGTGGTTACTCCAGTTACTGCATCGGTCTGTCCCACCCTTCATCCAAAGAGTGCCAAAGTGGTTTCTCCGGTTACATCATCGGTCAATCCCACTCCTCCTCTGAAGAGTGCCAAAGTGGTTGATATGATCCCATCATCAGTCGATCCTACTCTCCCTCTAGAGAGTAAACCTGATACTTCCCATGTTTTTCTCATTGATACAAAATCTATCATGCTGGGGGGCATTCCTCCTTCTCCCGTGAAACCCCCTCCAAGTAATGAGGCCATCCTTTTTTATTAGGGTGCACTAACTGGACCTCATCTTCCCTCTCATATTCCTTTCAAGATTACACTACAGGTTTGTGGTTGGGTCATTCCTCAGACACTGATAGATGAAGGTGTGTCTGTTAGTATTTTATCCTCTATTTCTTGGAAAGCTTTCAATTATGCTCAGCTTGTACCAGTTACACACAATCTGTTATCTTTTAACAAAAGAACTAGTCACCCTTTAGGAGTCCTTCCTCATTTTTTTGTAACTTTGGGAGGGAAAACTGTCTTCATTGATGTTATGGTAGTCCAGGACCCCTTGGATTTCGATTTACTCCTTGGGAGAGATTTTGTATATGCCATGAAAGCTATTGTGTCCACCTTTTTTCGTGTGATATCTTTCCCTCAGGATGGAAGAATTGTAGCTATTGATCAGATTTCATGCATTGGTTCTAACTTTATTACCAACCCAATGAGCTCCCTAAACGGTTCTTATATGCAGATAGTATCGCCCCTGCCACATGTTAATTATGTGGCATTGTCTCCCATCACTTCAACTTCTGATGATTTATATCCAGTAGTTGACATGGTGATCTCTTCGATAGGGCTATTAGAGCCATATCTCCCTACCCTTATCGAGTTCGTCGACATGTATTCCTTCCAGAGTGTTTCTCTTCCATCTAGTGAAGATATCTTAAAATACATGATCGATGTTTGTCCCTTGACATGTATTCCTTCCAGAGCATTATCCTCTTGGAAGCCATGATCAAGCAAAGGTCACAAGCATAGTTTTACTTCTCTGTAGCAAGCTCATTTAAAAATGAAACAGAGGTCACAAGCATAGTTTTACTTCTCTGTAGCAAGCTCATTTAAAAATGAAAAAGAGGTCTTGAGCATAGTTTTCCTCTCTGTAAAAAGCTCGTTAAAAAATGAAACAGAAGTCTGGGGATTGAACCCGGATCCTTGAGCATAGTTCCTTTCCTGTGTCAATATCGTTAAAAAATGAAACAGTCACCTCTCCCTTCGATTTGAGTATTTATCTAGATCTTGTAGATAATGAGTCGATTCTTTCGTTAGGTCTCATATTTGAACCTTCATTGCATCCACCCTTATCCTTTTTTTCTATATAGTACAAAAATTGGTGACAACCTCAAAGTCGGTGAATGAATTAAAGATTGGGGGGCATGTCTCCAGCCTTTGATTATCATTCTAGAGTTAATCCTCTACCTTTATGATGCAGGAGCATCGCAAGGACGTGAAAACATAGCCAGTAGTGAGACAGTGCAGAGATGAGATACAACTGGAAAAGAACCAAGCACATTTTTTGAAAATGTTTTGAGATATTAATGAAGTCATTAAGTGGAGGCATGCTTGTATTATTGTAAAAGGAACTTGAGCAATCTTCTCTCACCCATAGTAGATAGGATCCTTTATGTGTAATGAATGTAGGTAGATAGAATTTAATGCTTAGATTAGATAGTTAGAGCGCAAGAGGGAAACGAGATATAGACACCCTCATTGTATAGTTGTATTATCATTATGAGTATAGAGCATAGAGAGGAGAGCAGAGAGCTATAGTTGAAAAACACCTATGTATAGAAGTTCTAGATTAATAGAAAGATCTTTGACTCAGATTCATGGTGTTGTGATATTCTTTTTGTATGTGTTGTTGAATGTTATGCTCAGGAATGTTTTACTCTTTCTGTCATGCATTTGTTGTTTATGCTATGTGTGTATGATTTCTTGTTAAATGTATGAAATATGAGAGAGAGAGAGAGAGAGAGAGAGAGAGAGAGAGAGAGAGAGTAAGGGAAATGAGTTTCAATTGTTTCTCTATCTGAGCAATAGTTTCTACAAGGAGTGCAGTTGAATTGTCCGCAAGGAGTGCATTGACAAGAGTTCAGAGTTTTATTTCTGAAAACTCAGAAGGGTTAGCTTTTTTTCTCATTTCCTCAGAAGTGCAGTTAGGCACAGGAGCCATGCAAAGTGTGTGCATAGGCCAAGTAAAGTCTCAGAGTTTGCAAACCTGAGAAATTGTAGAAGGACTACTGCTGCAAGGAATGCACAGAGTCGAAAGACTTCAATTCTTTGAAGTAATTGGAGGATTTAATGCAAGGAGTCTGTGCAGGAGTATTCTTTAAGACTCGAAGTTGCAGAGAAAGCTCAAGAGGGCTAGTGCCTTGAAGTGTTGAAAGAAGGCGCAGTGAAGTTATTTTGCAGGAGGAAAAGTTCTGTAAGGGAATACTGTGTTCGTTTCGCAGGAGTTGTCAAGGAAGCTTTGGACGATTAGAATTATCCATGGAGGATTCGGGAAGTCTCGAGAAGCTGTCAGATCTTGCAGAGGAGCAAGAAAATTACAGTGGGTATTTTTTTTCTAAGTGCAAGCTCAGGAGAATCGGACCGTTGGATCTGAATCAACGAGGCCCATTGGATCACTTACGAAATTGCATCTCTGGGTTTCGTGGGTTGAAGAGTTGAAACCTTTGCATCAATATTCGCGAGGTCGCGATAGGCGAATTCTCGAAATAGTGAGAGGATCCAAGCCGTCTGATTGGAGGGACACGTGTTGCGAGATCACCCGTATCGGGGTTTCCCAGGTCGAGGAGATGAAGGTTTAACATCCGGACTCGCAAATTCATGAAGTCCGAGAACTCCAAAAAAGGTGGGAAGTTCCATCATGGGACCCGTGTAGAAGACGTGTCAGAATTTCACCATTTCGGCATATCAGAGGTTAAGGGATCGAGGCTTTCGTCCCGAAAGTCCTGAAGTGGTGAGTAGCGAAGTCGCAAAATAATCACAGCCGTCCATTAGGAGAAGGACAGGTGGCATAGATCTAGAGATCTCGCGAATTCGGGGTTTCACAAGGTGAAAGATCAAAGTTTGAGTGCCCCAAGTCGCGAAAGGCGAAGTCACGAAGTGTTGAGGTTGCACATAAGAGACACGTGGCAGAACCACACAGTGGGACCGAGAAATAATCAGCCAGACACACGTCACGCATTTGAAGGAGTCAACACCCCGTTGACCTCTCATGTCTCGGGAACTCGGGAGATAAGGGAACCAAAACTTGAGCCTTTGACTCGCAAAGTTGTGAGTAGTGAGAACGAGAGGAAAAAGGTCAAAACTCGCCTCTCGGGGGTTCGGGAAAGAACATGCCAAAGGCTAAATCTTTGAAGTCACGAAAGCATGAGAGGAAAGAGGTGCTAGTGCTCAGCCTATCTAGTGTTCATGTGGGGAGTTGTTGACAAAGAAGGAGCCATAATCATTTCGTGATCTTGGGTATCATGGATTTGGAGGAGGAAGAGTCGGAGTCTCAATTCATGAACTTGTGAGATTGCGAGTTGCCGAAAAGGACCTGTGGATCAATAATTTTTCAGATTCCAGTGGGAATCAAAAGAGTCGATCCGGCTCAAGAGCATATAGAATGATCCTATAGCGGACTATCGACCCAAGGGCTGATAGGGTCGGCGGACTGCATCATCTAGTATCAGAGCTTGATTCTTGTTTGTATATTTCAGGCAGGAAAAGCGAGGAATAATTTCAGCCATGCCGCCAAGGAGAAGAGACAGACAAACACCCGATCCGCCAGAGTATAGGGAAATACCAGAAGGAAGGGACAGGTAGGTGCAGAATCCAGAAGTGGAAAGAGATTTTCATGAAATTCGCTCTAGACTCGTGGATGTGGAAATAAACCGAAGGCACAGAGCTGATATTAGAGATGTCAGTGAGTCCAAAAATGAAGATGAAGCTAGACATGGAGAAGAAGAAGTCACAGCAGAAGATGCAGCACATGAACGCTTGATTACAGTTGTTGCAAGAATGAGTGCAAGAGCCAAAATGGACATTCCAGTTTATGAGGGAAACTTGGATGCTGAAGAGATTCTAGACTGGATTAGAGCTCTGGACATGTATTTTTACTATGAAGATGTCGAAGAAGACAATAAAGTCAAACATGTCGTCATGAGATTAAAGGGACATGCAACATTGTGGTGGGATGAATTGCAAGCTGACAGGCGTTGCCAAGGCAAGCAGAAGATCAAGAGTTGGGATCGGATGATTGCAAAGATGAAGGAAAAATTTATTCCCAGGGATTATCAAATTACTCTGTTCAAGAGGATGCAAAACTTGAGATAGAAGCTGATGACAGTAAAAGAGTACACTGAAGAATTATGCAAGCTGAACATTAGAGCAGGTCATCCTGAAAGTAATGATGAAAAGGTTTTCAGGTATATGAATGGTCTAAGATACGAAATTTAGTATGAGATGAGCATGATGACCATCCAAACAGTGGAAGATGCTTATCAAATGGCTCTAAAAGCAGAAGAGAAGCTGAGTCAAAAACAAGGTCAAAGAGACCGAGGCAGAAGTCAAGCCAGGGGAAAATCAGTTGTCCGAGTTAGAAATCAGAAACCTAAGGAAGAATGGAAGAAACCTCAGATTGAGAGAGGTGGAAGCTCCCCGAGAAGGCAATATGATGGACCAAGAAGGCATTATGCTGATCAGAGAGGAGAGTATGTTGATAACAACATTTTTCCTCATACTAGAGGTAGAGGAAGAGGAAGAGGTGGAGTGATAACATGCTTTACGTGCGGAAAGGTCAGACAAAAGTCTTATGAATGTCTAGAAAATAAGAAAGTGGAAGTAGAGACACATTGCTGAATAACAAAGGTGAAATGTTCAGGCAAAGGATGCTGAAGGCAGAAGATTGTTGATGATGCAGAAAGCTCTTTTGACACCAGAGAAGGAGGTAGAGAGTTCAGTTCAGAGAAACAGACTTTTTCGGACTGCTTGCAAGAGCAAAGATAGGGTATGCAAAGTCATTGTAGATAGTGGTAGCATGGATAATCTCGTTTCAACAGATATGGTAGAAAATATGGAGCTGGAGACGATTGATCATCCAAGTCCATACAAAGTTTTGTGGTTGCAAAAAGGACATCAAGTAAATGTCACTAAACAATGTTTAGTTGAGTTTAAAATAGGAGGGTATAAAGATGAAATACTCTGTGATGTTATTCCTATGGATGTTTGTCATCTATTGTTGGGTAGACCATGGAAATATGATAGGAATGTGATTCATGACGGGAGAATGAACACATACACCCTAGAGAAGAATGGGAGAACTCACATGTTGTTGCTGATCAAAGATAAAGAAATGAAACCTGAAGTAAGAAACACTGTACTTCTCATGAGTGGGAAGGAACTTCTTACAGAGGTTAAGAAGAAGGAGGAACTGCAATTCATTGTGGTCAGGAAGCCAAAGATTGTTTTAACCAGTACAAGGGTAGACGATTTACCAGAAGAGGTTTAGGAATTGTTGGAAGAGTTTGCTGACATAGTAGTGGACGAACTACCTTGTTCGTTTCCACTGATCAGAAGTATAAGTCATCAAATTGATCTCATACCTGGAGCTAGTTTTCCAAACAAAGTAGTGTATAGGTTGTCACCGCAGGAAAATGAAGAGGTCAAAAGACAAGTCCAGGATTTGTTGGACAAAGGTTTGTTCAGAGAAAGCTTGAGTCTGTATGTTGTTTCGACAGTACTTAGTCCGAAGAAAGACAAAGGCTGGAGGATGTGTACTGACTCGAGAGCAATCAACAAAATAACTATCAAGTACAAATTTCCATTGCCAAGGATGGATGATTTGATGGATTTCTTGAGTGAGGCCAATTTTTTTTCGAAGATTGATTTGAAAAGTGGATATCACCAGATTCGTATGAGAGAAGGGGACGAATGGAAGACAACATTCAAAACCAACGAAGGGTTGTATGAATGGCTTGTTATGTCATTTGGATTAACAAACATGCCGAGTACTTTCATGAGATTGATGAATGAAGTCCTGAAGGATTTCATCGGAAAATTTGTCATTGTGTATCTTGATGACATACTGATTTTCAATAAAACAAAGGAAGAGCATCTGAAACACTTGGCTACAGTGATGAAGAGGTTACAGCAAGAAAAGCTGCTAATAAATATGAAGAAATCCTCATTCATGAAGACAGAGCTCATTTATTTGGGTTTTGTTATTTCTGGAGATAAGTTGAGGATGGATCCAGATAAGGTGGAGGTAATTAAGAATTGGCCATCACTGAAGAATATCTTTGAGGTGATAAGTCTTCATGGATTGGCTAGTTTCTACCGAAAGTTCATCAGGAATTTCAGTGGAATTAGTGCACCAATGATGGACTCAATGAAGAAGAGACACACATATTTTCACTGGACAAAAGAGGCTAAAAAGAGTTTGAATTTGTTGAAGAGGAAGATCATGGAACAACCAATCCTGGTGTTGCCTGATTTCCAAAAGACATTTCAAGTGAAATGCAATGCAAGTGGATTTGCAATAGGGGCAGTCTTGAGTCAAGAAGACAGGATGATAGCATACTTCAGTGAGAAGTTGAATGAAGCGAAAGTGAAATACTCCACATATGACAAGGAGTTCTATGCTATTTTTCAGGCATTGAAGAAATAGAGACATTACTTAAGTACTAAGGAGTTTGTTTTGTATAGTGATAATCATGCATTGCAATTTGTGACTCAACAGGAGAGGTTGAATCAAAGACATGTTAAATGGGTTGAATACATGCAGAACTTTACTTTTGTAATTAAACATATTTCTGGAACTACTAACAAAGTTGTTGATGCTTTGAGCAGGAAATGTTTGCTGTTGCAGGAGTTCAGAGTCAAAACACTAGGTTTTGATGATCTCAGGGATATGTACAGAGATGATCCAGATTTTAAGGAGACGTATGAAGCAACTGAGAATCCAATTCTCAGAGATAGAATTCAATGGGCATAATACATGATCCAGGAAGGATTATTTTTTAAGGGTAATCAACTTTGTATTCCAAAATGCTCCATGAGGGAGAATTTACTAAAGGAGAAACACAGTGGAGGACTGGTCGGTCATTTCAGTCATGACAAGACGTTCTCAAAGCTAAACGAGTCATATTTTTGGCAAGGAATGTGAGCAGATGTCAAAATATTCATGGACAGATGTAGAATTTGTCAGCATTCAAAACGGAAGAGACAGAATGGAAGGCTTTATCAATCGTTACCCATACCTGATAGGCCATGGGATGCAGTCAGCATAGAATTCATATTGGGGCTGTCAAGGACACAAAGAGGGTTTGACTTGATCTTTGTAGTGGTAGACAGATTTTCCAAAATGGCACATTTCATTCCATGTCAGAAAACCAGTGACGCAACTCACATTGCGAACCTATTTTTCAAACAATTCATTCAACTTCACGACTTGCCAAGAAGCATAGTTTCGGATTGAGACACTAAGTTCGTAGGACACTTTTGGAGAAACCTATGGAAGAAGCTGGGAACTAACTTGTCGTTTAGTTAAACTTATCATCCTTAGATGGATGGACAGACAAAAGCGGTGAACATAAGTCTAGGAGACTTGCTAAGAACTTTGGTGACAGAACACCACAACGAGTGGGACAATATATTACCACGGGTGGAATTTGCTTACAATGATTCAATCAACAGGAGCACGGGACAGAGTCCGTTTTAGATTGTCTATGGCATGAAACCAAGAGGAATTTCTGAGCTGAGAGATTCAGAACTGACTGTGACTAGGAGTGCTAGTGCAAAAGATTTTGCAAAGGCGATGAAGGAGCTTCACAACCAGGTGAAGGAGTGATTGCAACATTCGAACCAAGAATATAAACGCAGGACAGATCAACGTAGGAGATAACTTCAATTTGAAGTTGGTGATTTGATTCTTGCACATTTGAGAAAGGAAAGGTTCCCATGGGGAACATATCATAAACTCAAGATGAAGAAAATCGGACCATGCAAGATCTTGAAGAAATTTAGGGTGAATGCATATGAGATTGAATTACCTGATAGGATCAGAATTTCTCTGATATTCAATGTCTCATATTTGTACCCTTATAAAGTTGAGGAAGAAGAAGTAGGAAATGAACAGCTAGAGGTTCAGTGGACAAAACAAATGCTAGTTGCAGAAAAACTGCAAATGGAGCGCATACTGGACAAAAGAGTTGGTAACAAGACCAGGTGAAAAGAATATTTTGAATACTTGGTCAAGTGGAAGGGCCATCTATTTGAAGATGCTAGCTGGGAGAACGAAGCTGAAATCCTGAAGCATGCACAGACCGTGCGTGAGCTCATGGACAGGAGCCCATGAAAATTTTCAAGTGAGGGAGTATGATGTAGGAGCATCGCAAGGACGTGCAAACATAGCCAATAGCGAGACAGCTTGGAGATGAGAGACAGCTGGAAAAGCATCGAGAAATGTTTTTGAAAATGTTTTGAGATATTAATGAAGTCATTAAGTGGAGGCATGCTTGTATTATTGTAAAAGGACCTTGAGCAATCCACTCTCGCCCATAGTAGATAGGATCCTTTATGTGTAATGAATGTAGGTAGATAGAATTTAATGCTTAGATTAGACAGTTAGAGCGTAAGAGGGAAAAGGGATATAGACACCCTCATTGTATAGTTGTATTATCATTATGAGCATAGAGAATAGAGAAGAGAGCAGAGAGTTGTAGTTGAAAAACACCCATGTACAGAAGTTCTAGATTAATAGAAAGAGCTTTGACTTAGATTCATGGTGTTGTGATATTCTCTGTGTATGCATTGTTGAATGTTATGCTCAAGAATGTTTTACTCTTTCTGTCATGTATTTGGTTCTTATGCTATGTGTGTATGATTTCTTGTTAAATGTATGAAATATGAGAGAGAGAGAGAGAGAGTAAGGGAAATGAGTTTCAATTGTTTCTCTATCTGAGCAAGAGTTCCTGCCAGGAGTGCAGTTGAATTGTCCGCAAGGAGTGCGTTGACAAGAGTTTAGAGTTTTATCTCTGAAAGCTTAGAAGGGTTAGATTTTGTTCTCCTTTCCTCAGAAGTGCAGTTAGGCACATGAGCCGTGCAAAGTGTGTGCATAGGCCGAGTAAAGTCTCAGATTTTGCGAACCTGAGAAATTGTTGAAGGACTACTGCTGCAAGGAGTGTGCAGAGTCGAAAGACTTCAATTATTTGAAGTAATTGGAGGATTTTCCACAAGGAGTGCGTGCAGGAGTCTTCTTTAAGACTCAAAATTGTGGAGAAAGCTCAAGAGGGCTAGTGCCTTGAAGTGTTGAAAGAAGGTGCAGCGGAGTTGTTTAGTAGGAGGACAAGTTCTGTAAGGGAATATTGTGTTCATTTCACAGGAGTTGTCAAGGAAGCTTTGGAAGATCAGAATTCTCTGTGGAGGATTCACGAAGTCTCGAGAAGCCATCAGATCTTGCAAAGGAGCAAGAAAATTACGGTGGGTATTTTTTTTCTAAGTGCAAGATGAGAAGAATCGGATCGTTGGATCTGAATCAACGAGGCTCGTTGGATCACTCACAAAATCGCATCTTGGGGTTTCATGGGTTGAAGAGTCGAAACCTTTGTATCAATATTCGCAAGGTCGCGATAGGCGAATTCCCAAAATAGTGAGAGGATCCAAGCCGTCTGACTGGAGGGACATGTGTCGCGAGATCACCTATATCAGGGTTTTGCAGGTTGAGGAGTTGAAGGTTTAGCATTCAGACTCACGAAGGGAAGTCCGAGAAATCCAACAAAGGGCGGGAAGTTCCATCGTGGGACCCTCGTAGAAGAAATGTCGAAATTTCACTATTTCCGCATATCAAAGGTTAAGGGATCGAGGCTTTCGTCCCAAAATTCCCGAAGCGGCGAGTAGCAAAGTCATGAAATAATCACAACCGTCTGTTAGGAGAATGACAAGTGGTAGAGATCTAGAGATCTCGTGAATTCAGGGTTTTCCAAGGTGAAAGCTCAAAGTTTGAGTGCCCCAAGTCGCGAAACGCGAAGTCGCAAAGTGCTGAGGTTGCACATAAGAGACACGTGGCAGAACCACATAGTGGGCCTGGGAAATAATCAGTCGGACATACGTCACGCATTTGAAGGAGTCAACACCCCATTGACCTCTCATGTCTTGGGAACTCGGGAGATAAGGGAATGAAAACACGAGCCTTCGACTTGCGAAGTCGCGAGTAGCGAGAATGAGAGGAGAAAAGTCAAAACTCACCTCTCGAGGGTTTGGGAAAGAAGGTGCCAAAGGTTAAATATTTGAACTCGTGAAAGCGCGAGAGGCAAAAGGCGCTAGTGCTCAACCTAGCCAGTGGTCATGCGGGGAGGTGCTGACAGAGAAGGAGCCATAATCATTTCGTGATCTCGGGTATCATGGATTTGGAGGAGGAAGAGTCGGAGTCTCAACTAGCGAACTTGCGAGATTGCAAGTTGCCAAAAAGGACCTGTGGATTGATAATTTTGTAGATTCCAGTGGGAATCAAAAGAGCCGATCCGGCTCAAGGGAATATAGAATTATCCTGTAGCGGATTGTCGATCAAGGGCCGATAGGGTCGGTGGACTGCGTCAATTTTCAGATGGGGGAAAAATACCAACCATCCAGGGGGCCGAATACCAAGCATAAGTTTAATTTTGTTTCAATCTTGTGTAAAAATGAAACCAATACCGAGATTAGTCTTTGTTCTTTCTTGTGCTTGCAAAAATATGAGAACATAAACGAGTATAATTTTATCACTTTTTCAGACTCGTAAAGGTTATATGAAAAAGGAACCCCCCAAAGTCTCCTTTAAGCTCTTTTCAGACTCTCTAAACATGAAAATATTTTCGAGTGATCTTGCTTCCTTTCACACTCGTTAAAAGGTTTGAAAGGGCGTCTTTCGAGTGGTAGTTTATCTCTTTTTCAGCCTTGCAAGACTAATATTATGAAAAAGGAAAACACTGGCGTTGTCTCTAAGTTCTTTTCAGACTCTCTAAACATGAAAAATCATCGAGTTTACCTTCTCTAGATTCATTAAACAATCATACATTAAAGGGCCCATATAGGACCGAACCCTTACTTCTTCCACTTCGTTAAACAAAGGAAGAGGAACTTACCGAAGGTGAGTTATATTTATCATGTGTTACACTCCTCAAGCTCGTTAAATTAAAAAGAGGTACTCATCTATATGGATGGGGTAAAAATTTGAAGGAAGCAAGCCAAGCAGTTTTTGAAAACATCACCAGTCACCCTTACAGTCACCCTTGAACATGACGCTTTGTCTTTGCACACATTTTAATCTGCTGAACCTATGCACTGAACCAATCCTCTGAGTTTCCTAACTTCTTTGGGTCACCCAAATAAATTCATAGTATCCACTACATTATCATGTTTTGGTCCATGTCATGTTTTTATTGTTGTGTCTCGGTGTTCAAGGGAAGTATCTGCTTCAAAATTAAACCATAAAAAATTTCCTATTTCAATACCTGTGTCAGTCCATGTTCATATGATCCACTAATTTACATCTTTGTTTCAGTTTCCTGTCATTGATGGGGGATACATCAAGGCCCTCCTTCGACGAGTCTGTTCCTGTCGAATTCAACACATTATCTGGGAACTAGACTTAGAAACCAATTAAGACCTTGGGACCTGCATGCCTCAATGGCATGCCTCCTCACATCCGAAAGTGGGTTTACATAATTGACCTCTGATCGGATGATTCCACGAATCTTCAAATTCAGCTCATCCATTCACATTCGCTGGAATGTACTAGGGTACCTTGGGAATCATTGACATCAATGGTGATTTACCTCGCACTTGTTAATGGTTTACCTCATTGACTGATAATCAAGTGGTTTCTACCATGTTCGACATCAGGACATCTATTCACATGGTTAGATTCATACTATATCGGGATCGGTAAGAAGACCCCGGGTTGAGTGATCGCTCTGATAAGTACTTTGCCTAGGTTGCGACAGAGTTTTTGAACATTGACACATATACTATCACATAGATTCACTTTGTATTGGTTCGTGGATATGTCTTGTCATCTCATAGATCCACTATGCATTTTTCATGGCTACGATTAGTTCATGTCATGGAAGTATAGATCCACATCGTATATTCAGTGGTTATACCCTTTTGTCAATATAATTATGGATCCACAATATATCTTATGGCGGCCATACCTTGAAAGTATTTATCACTCAAGCATAGGTATGCTTGCCTTAGGTTTGAAACATATCTTAATATTTGTTTGATCATTGTGTGCATCTTCTACCAGTCTCTCTGAGTCCATACCCTTGCTTGAAAAACTCTACAAAGTACTTCAGTCATCATTTTTCGTCTTTTAACTTTGCACTTTGGGGGACAATCTGCTACACATCAAAATTAATCACTTCAATGATGACCTATTATCTTCATTACAAGTGTCACAAATGTCGCATTTTGACCGCAAGTGTCGCAAGTGTTGCAAACATCATATTGTCATATGTTTTATGTCGTTTCTCTAACGACATCACAGGGACACTTAAGACACCTTCAAATATTGGTTTAAGAAAAAGAAATCAAATGAAAAAGAGTACAAACCTTTTACCATGGAAAAGACCACTTAAAAATGATTTTTGAAGGGCAGTGCTTCTCTACCAACTAGCAGGGAGAGCTAGCACTCCTTGCACTTCTTTAGGGGAGCGTTGCAACGCTCTGTGCACCATTTTGGGGGAGCTCTAGCCTATTTGAGGAAATATTGGGATGTTGAGGAAAATTAGGGAACAATCCCCCTTATCTCTGAAGTTGGTTTGATTCGAATCTGAGGTCAAGGCTGGATCTTAGGGAGGATCCATAGCTGAAGGAGAAATATCCTCAACCTATCCCAAGAATATCTAAGATGGTTAGGCCTCTCCAAGCCTATATAAGGAAGTCTCCTCATGGTGAAAGGCATATGGAGAGATTGAGAAATACCTAACCTATGATCTCATAAAGAAGGGGAGACATTGAAGGCATCAAACTTATGATCTCATAAGGAATATAATCTATGAAGCATAGTCATTTTGTTTATGGATTATTTGAGAAAAGGGTTGGACAAGTGGAGATAGAAGAGGTTGTTGCAGTTTCATCAAAGGTCTGTAAGTATCTCTATGAGTTCTCATTAATACATGTGTTTGGCATGTTTCCTTCAAGATTGTGTTTGTCTACATGAACTAGTCTTTAATAGATAGATCTAGTTTCAAGCTAATCATAGTAGAAAAGGAAGCATGTTTTGTCTTTGACTGGATTGTAGGACTTGTTGAGGAGCTTGGAGATCAAATCTCAACTCAGACTGGGCGAGGAAAAACATCGTAAAAAGGTACATATTCTTCCTCTTCTCTATAAATTTATTTAGCTAGGTTTAAAGGGATGTCAGTGATCAACGTTAGCACATTTCTGTCTTGATCTTAGGATTCTAGAGCCCAAGAGGGGATTCACCTGTCCACGAGGAATTTCCCTGTAACTGCACGCCCTTTAGATTTCTTCGTGAACGATTGTCTCAATCTACCCTCACAACATCATGTAACTCTTGAACTAGGTAATCATTAACCTACAGTTCAGGTCATGGTCGGAGTGCTAGTAGGCTGTGACAGGGACATTCCCACACATCTCCCTCAAATTTCTAGTTTTTGTGCATGACCCATTTACTCCTTATGTGAGTCAGATTAGCAAGCATCATCAATCCTGCATCCACTGACAAAAACAATGTCAATAATACATATACATAAATCATATTGTAATCAATCATATATCACATGTGCTAAAAGTGAGATACTCAAACAAAATGCAATCCACTCCCTGACTCAATCTAGAGTCCAAGGAAGTCCATTGATGTCATCAACTCCATAACCTGTCATGTGTCCTGGACACTCAGGAGAACTCGTCAATAATATATGTCAATACATTTACATCTGAAAGTAACCTATAAATCACAATACATCATCATCATCATATATAACTCATAATTGAGATGAAATCATAATGTATCATAACTGGATCACTTGCACACAAGTTTCCTCAAAGAATAAGTCAATACAACTGTGATAAGTAGAACAAGATGTTACATACATGCCCTCTTTTTTTAAACTTTGTCCCGAAGTTTGTACGATTTATAAATCCAAGTAAATAAATGTATTTATCAGAGATATACATATCTAATCTATCAAACAAATAAGGAAATTGTTGATGCATCTCAAATGCGTCCTCCCACGTATCTGAGTGTGGACTATAATGGTCCCACTGGACCTTGACCCGATCGTCTATTTGACATCGTAGTTGTTGAGTACGATAGTCCAGAATGTGGATTGGCTTTGCCATGAGAGCACCATTGTCTGACACCTACAAAGAAATCATGTCAATAACATGTGACGGGTCTGAAATATAATGTCACAAAATAGATACATGAAATACATCATGCATGCACCTCAAATAATCAAGCAAGGCTAGTTGATAATCCACAGGCCCTTTCCTTTCCACAATCTCGAAAGTTCCTACGAACCTAGGAGAGAGTTTAGCACCCTTTCCAAACTTTATTGAACTCTTATGTGGTTTTACCGCAAGAAACAATTGTCGCCAACCTCATAATTGTGGTCAATGCGATGAGCATCAACATAACTCTTCTTCTGATCTTGCACTTATTTAATCCTATGTCTTATCGATTGCATCTTTTCTTCCATTTCTTGTATTACTTGTGGTCCTACCTGAATCATGTCCTCTAGTCTATCCCAACTTATGGGCATCCTACATGGTCGTTCATAAAGAAACTCAAACGGTGCCATATTTATTGTGCTTTGATAATTGTTGTTGTATGAAAACTCTACCAATGGAAAGAAGTCCTCCCAATTTTTATGTTGATCCATCACATACATCTGAATCATATCCTCTAAGATCTAGTTTGTTCGTTTTGTTTGTCCATCTGTTTCAGGGTGATATGTTGAGCTAAAATTCAATTGTGTTCCCAAGGCCTCTTGGAAACTACTCTAGAACCATCATGTAAACATCGATCCATGATCGAATATGATATTTCTTGGTACTCTATGCAACCTCACAATCTCGCTAACAAAAACTCTAGCTATGTCTGGCGCCTGATACGTCATATGTACTGGAATAAAGTGTGCACTCTTCATCAGAGTGCCAACGACCACAAAAATAGAATCATGTATCCTTTCCATAAGTGGAAATCCAATAATAAAATCCATCGAAATGACTTCCCATTTCAATTCAAGAATAGCATTTGGTTGTAACAATCCTGCTGGATGCCTATGTTTATCCTTCACTTGCTGGCATTCTAGACATCTCGCAAATTTTTATTTCAAGGAACCTAACTAGAATTTGAGTAAGAGAACAACACAAAAATAAGACAACACTAACAGAGAAACGTCAAGAGGAGGTCTCCACCAACTTAATCAGCTCAAAATGACCAATCTAACGACTGGTATAATTCTGGAACCTTTCACACCGCTAGTATTTTCATTTGTTACAAAGAGAACTGAAGTATTAAGTGAGGATTATAATTTGTCTGAGATAACAATTCCAGATGATTCACGATACATATAATTGGATTCTAATTTTTGGTGAGCCAATTATGACCTAATCGAATTAACCTATTGTTTCATCATTTCTGTAACAATGTTAATCTAAGGAGTTTGCGTTACAGTCATACCGAAATTTCAAGGCTCTTTTGGAACTACAAGAATAGAGCGTTATCGTCTCCTTCGATACTCTTACTTTTAAGATATATAAAAGGTTTTTCTGATGTGAAATAAAAATGATTTACATAGTGCGCTACACTCAGAAATTTCAAATGAATATCAAAATTAATTACGATGACAAAACACTGATACATTGGAAGAACGGATCTAAGATTAGTCTCAAATTTACGCTTGCACAAATTA
>JASDQU010169971.1:0-16064 GCA_032191745.1 Picea mariana | reverse complement strand
CATAGTTGGTTTATTAATGCTTAAAACTATATCCAAGTTATTGAAAAAAATGGAAAGCCAATTACTCAAGGCCCTCGTAGACTAAAATGAAAGGACCAATAAGATTATAAAGCGGCTAGTTTACCCATTTGAATAAATAGTTTGTACAAGTGTGAAGATAATTTTCACAAACAAGAAAGGTGAGATGCATAGTTTAGAATAAAGTTGGAAAGATAGACACTTGGTGAATTTATGGACAATATTTGATCCCAGTGTAGATTCAACGAATCATGGTACATGGTAATCGATGCACATCTAATCCAACCCATTACCAATCAATATTCAAAGAATTAAATGGGATGATTTGATGATGACATTTAACATAATAATTCTAGATAGGATTCTAAAATGTATATGTTATTTATGATAGGGTTTTGGTTCTTGGTATTGTGTTTTTTTGTTTTTTTCGAAAAAGATGGTCATTTTGATTTATGAAACATGTCAATAGGGGTGTCAAAAAAGGTGTATAAGGAAATGGTCAAAGAAATGAACATAAATGCATCTGATCTCGGTAGCCATACACTTTCTCCACTAAATCAATGTTTATGAGTCTATAGTTTTGATAAACCATGATATTCATTCTTTTGATGGCGGAATGCAATGTAATTCTATATCCATTTATAATGTAATGTAATTCCCACAACATTAATGCATCAGATCTCATTATAAGTCTTCATTTAAGTGTGATTGGGCTATAGTAGTACTGGGATGGGTGACCTCCTGGGAAGTCCTAGTGTTTTACATGCCTATGGAATTGTGTAAACTTAGACCAATTTATCCCACATGCATCATGGGAATTATTCTCCTCTCAACCTCTCATATATAATCAAGGTGAAGGAGGTCCTTTAAGCATGCAATGGAGTGTGATGTAAAGCTTGTTGCTAATGAAGCGTAGTTGTTGGCACAAGCCTATTTTGGGCGCAAACCTAATTTTGAAGAAAATGTCTATTTTTGGAGCGCGTGCCTTATGAGGCAGAAAAGAAACATGTAGAAAAAAAAAAAAAAACATGCAAGAGGAAAAACAATGTGGCGTGCATGCAGACATGCCTAACTATGATAGGGTTAGGGTTTTTGACAAATATTGTAACAACTATAAGCCAATAGAGTACTATAAATAAAGACCTAAGAGGTTTAGGTTGGGGGTTCTTAAGCTATTGATTGTAGTGAGTTTTGTTATGGTGATTGTGGTAGAGTGGAATAATTTAGTTTTTCAGGGTTAGGTCACAAGCTGAGGATCCTGGTGTGATCTAGTCAGCCTCCGAGAGGGTACTTTCCATCATTTTGATTGTAATATTGAATATGTAATGGATGCAGCGTAGATTTTGCAGGAGAATAAATAAATGAGCATAGAAACCAGATCTTTGTTGACGTATCCCCAAGATGGGGTGAACCACGGTAAAATATTGTTTCCTATGTGATTGTTACTGAATGATTTTACTATTCTGATTAATCATTAGCTCAAGAATGAATGGTTAAGACTAGTTATAAAAACATGCATGCACAGGTTTAAAGATGAATGAATCATATAAGTAGATGAAGGATTGATGATGATGATGTATGAGGAAAAGAATCTAAAAACAGTCCCCACTCATTCCTAGACAACAAACACTTGAGTATTGAAATCCCTTATAAAACTATCTCGGGTGTGACTGCATTGTGCACTCTATGCGTAGCGTTTTCTTTTGGTTTACCAGGAGGGCCGATAGTTTGGAGGGTATTGTTGGAAACCTATTTGAGATCAGAATCTAGGTCAGCCCAAGTAACCCACAAATGGTTCCATTGTCGTCTGGAACTACACAGGATTGAGTGGACGAGATCTATGAAAGAAAAACGCAGAGGATGAAAGTATAGAAAGGGATGTTCAGTCCATGGAATCCAGTGAAGGTAGATATTGAAAGATGGTTGAGAACAAAGGAACTTGAGTTTTGGTAGAAGGACAACATAAACCCTAAGTTGACACCGTGTAAATGTATCGACAAATACGTGTTTAACAACTTGCATGAGGTATTTTTCTGCAATTTCTTGCATTTGTTGTAGGAGTGGTTATTGAGGTTGAAGTACAACCACCCTAAAAATCGGATCAGACAACTAGAGTGGCATCATGTGGAGATCACACAGTTAGAGTAAGTTAATAACAAATTTACTTGCGTAGTAGATTTCTTGTTAGACAGTATTGTTGTAGGGTTTATCACCGAATTTGTAGTAGATACTATGAAGTCCTACACTTCTGTGGAGCAGGACTTTCTGAAGGGGCCCATAGGTAGGTACATCAAATCAATGTATACTTCAATCAATATTTTATTGTATGACAAAGGTGTGATGACCATGGAATCAAATTGCTAAACTTCCCTGCTCACATGGGGGAAGGGGGGAAGCACTAACAAGAGGTTGATATGTGTACAAAGAAATGGATGAAGGGAAGTAGAAGGAGGCCATGGACCCAATCATCATGGGAGAGGACCAGATAAAGAAGATAATGGAAAAAGCTGGAAAGATGCGTGATGGAAGACCTTACCAATATAATATGAATAACAAGAAGAGGGATATAACTGACAAAGAGGGCTTGGAAAGCAATGAATAAAAGGTAGAAGATATCCGAGTTGTGGAGTAGATTGAGAAAATAATGCATGCAACATACGAAAGGAAAACAAGAGGTACAATGATCCAAAAGGGATCCATGAACCAAAATGCGTCTAGGAAGGCCTAAAAATCAAAGTTATTGGAATCATATGAAACCAACGTCATTGTGTTTGTCTCGTCGTGTTGATTTCGGCCATATAATGTTTTCCTAATAAAAACACCGTATGCCAAAAATATCGCGTTCTGATCAAATTCCCAAATAGGAAAAAAGTCAACTGGTCAAAGTCGATGCTGAGGTCATAAGGTATGACAGGTGACATCAGCATGATGACATGGCATCACTAGGAGGTGACACGTGTCACTCAGTTTCAACACTTTCGAGTTGAGTTGGCACTGTATGGATTTGACACGTGTGACTTAGTTTCGACACTTTCGGATTGAGTTGGCACTGTATGGATTTGACACGTGTCACTGTATGAATGACATGTGGCAGTGTGTATAGTGACGTGGCCCAATGATAGGCTGACACATGGTTGTATAGATGACAGCTGGAAATACGGTAGGTGGACGTGGTAGTGACACGTGGCAGGTGACTAGACTGTACAACGGATGACGTGGTAGATGAATGGGCAGTTGACTAGGCAGTTGCATCAGCAGTACGGACCAATCCCAGGGTGACACGTGGCTCAATCATAGGTTTCCATGTGGCACCCCAAATTTTCCCAAGGTTGGTTGGGTAAAAGGTTTTTTTTAGCCTCCGGAGGAATCGAACCCGCAACCTCCGAATAGGAGCAAAGACTTAACAACTAAGGCGTTAATCGATTACGCTACACGTGGTGCTTGTTTGAGATTTGGCGCAATATTGTTATGAGTTGACCATGGCTTGGTTTTTGGAATAAGCCTCGATCGGCGTGGACCAACCTCGTCCGACCAGGGGCTAGGAACCAGGGCTTACCACCATATATGGCGCGTGGAGAGATGAGGGTGCTACCATATGGCCATGTGCATGGAACTAGGAGCCGAGATCGGGGGCTAAAGACCAGAACCAACCAGCCCAAGGACATATGGAGGGTGCACATGCGACTAGGGGGTTGGATGGAGGGGGTGGGGCTCGATTTTTTCCCATTTTTTTGGTTTTTCAACCTTATACTAAGATTTTTTATGATTTTTAAGCCTGTTTTGGGAGATTTAGTCCATTTTTGGAGGATTTGGATCCCTTTTTGAGGCCAGATCTTGGGGAGAAGTTGGGAGGTTGTTACCCACTTCAAGCCTATATAAACTAGAGGTTCTTGGAATCCTAGGAATAGGTTTAGAGAAGGAGAAATGCTGAGGAATTTGATAGTTAAAGCCATTTTTATGCAGGGAAGTTATTGAGGAGAGAAACTTTGCGGGGCATTTCTTAGAGCTTCATTCATCCATTTTCAGTGTCGACAGTTGTGTTGGGTTCTTGATGTCTAGAAGAACACATCTAGAATATTTTTAATCCATTTGAAAATTTACGGATATACTTTTGAAGCTTTGAAGAGAAATAATAAAGCCTCACCTACTGAGACAAAGGCCTGGAGACATAGGCGATATTGCTGAACTTCGTTAACAATGTTTGTTGTTATGTTTTGATGTTTCTTTGTGCTTATTTCCATATCTGTATATCTTATCATGGCTACTATTATCACCATAACAATTACACTTGAAATCCGAGTTTCAGATTTAGCAGGGGACTAAAGCAATGTAGAGACATGGCGCGATTTGGAGGTCCAGGTCATATGTGGCGGCATGTGGAAAAATATAGCAGGAACGTAAAAGAGAGGCTCCGTCAGACCCTGGATCTTGAAGCAGCCCAGATCAATGGCCAAAACCCATATCGGGTGGCGAAATAGCACGAAGTTTAATTATGCGAAGACAAGTCGAGGAAAAATACCGCAGTTTCATTCATGGACGCGTGGCGCCTTTAGAGGTACATCGGGGCGAAAAGTGGCATGCCTAAAACCGTTTTCCCAAAAGCGCCGATGTCACATGTTCTAATGTCATTTGAATACATCAAATCAATAATCCATGTGGGGGAAGGTGACGGCTGGTCAAACCACCTCACTTCACGTTCATGTAATGCCAGGTGAAAGTCGTCGGATAATTAACTCAAAGGCTCATCATTCGAAATAGATTGGTAAAGCGTGACAAAACAACATAACTGCAAGTAATCCTGTCAGTAATTCATGATTAGAACTCGATGACTACCTATCTTCAAAATATGGGCAGCGTTATTCTGTTCCAAGCAATCATCGTCTCATTCATAAGTAGAGTAATCCCAAACTGGACCGACTTTCGGATTTCTGTAGATTTAAGGAAAAAAAAAAAGTGCTCTCTATAAAATAGGAAGACATGGAAAAACCCAATCAAACAATATCTAGTGAAATAGGTTTTTCATCTAACATGGCAAACTTATCAATGAGTAAGAAGGAAAGTTCGATTGTGTAGATATTAGCAACCAAATTCCATACTGACCCTGTGACAGAACCATAATCAGCAGTCAAATTAAATCTTTTTATGAGGGAGTTCATCATCAACGAACACCCGGATGAACTCTACAAGTGAGCAATGAAGAAGAAATAGAGAAAATGACAGAAGGAAGAAACTAGAGCTGAGGTGGTCGAAAGCGTTGGGGAAAATCAACCAGTCTGGTTGAGCACTCTAAAAGAAGAAATCACCAAGATGGAATAAATTCTCAAGTGGAATTGAGTACGTTCCAACAAATTTTGGACATATGGTGTTCAAAGAAAAAGCCTCAGATATGTCAGACATGTTTGTAACGATCCCTGTAAAATAGGAAAAATGTCGTTATACATTACCCCTTTTTTGTAACCAATCCCTATCTTTAGAGCTATGGGGAAGTTTAATCGTTTTGAATTCCACTTGTAAATCCTCTATATATATATCATCCCGAGGTTATAGAAGGCATTAGAGGAGGAGGGGGCATGCCCTCATTGCAGGTAGACTTTGTAAAATCATGGAGCTAAACTGAATATATGATGCAGAAGCAATTTTTTGAATTGTTTATGAAAAGATTCTAATTGGTTGTGATATAAGTTATGTCTTCTTTCATAGTGTGTGTTTCCTGTGTCTTTAAAATTCCATTTGCAGGTTCCTCTTTTAAATGGAGAGTTAAAAGTCTGGAATTCATCCGATGATGCTCTAGACTTAGCAATTTAAATTCATGTGATTTTTCTCTTCTCAACTATTTCATAATTCATTTTAATATGCTCTGAAGTAGTTATGTGTTTTCCTTTTTCCTCTTTTTCCATGAAAATTTCAATTTGAAAACTCGGACTCATTGCCTCACTTGCCCTTTCTCCTCCAGATAATTTCTAATGACCTGCTACTGCATTATTTATTTTTGACTCCATATCCCAAATGTTACCCCCCACTTCTTCATCAACTTCATAATACCCCCCAAAACGAACCAAATCTATCCATCAATTGCCATAGATATATCAAGTGACACGAGAGAGACCTCTCTGAGTTGAGCAGGCTAGTGCCCAACACTAAAGTAGGTTGAAACATTTACCTCTGTCATTTTTCTATTCAACTAGACAAAATTTACAGAGTGCTAACATTCTGGTGCTATTGTCGGGGACGAAATTGAAAAATTTTCCCTGGGAAAGAACGACATGGTTGAGTTCTAAGGTCTGAGAGTGGAAGACACTTAGACACATATTGGTTGTATTCTTTCTCTGGCGACTCCACATATCAAAAAATCAGTTTGAAGGTGATTCCACTGGTAGAAGAATCCATAATTTCAAATCTTCAATGGAAACTCCACTCTCAATGCAGAATCCATATCCCAAAACGTTATTGGCGACTACACTCAAATTTCAAATGCAGTTCAGATAATTCACTGGAAGATGATACCCCTTGGCAGAGGTATGAAAAAGCATCATGGAAGAAACAAGTGCTTAAAATGGGAATTTTGCCAAGTCATTTCACTATTTGTTATAAGATGCCTTTGGTGCTTTCTTGAAAATGCTACACAAGTTCTTCTTTACTTGTTGCATGCATATGATGATCATGACAATCTAGAAATTATATATCCTCCTCTTAAAGTTACACAAATATCTCCTCAGTTTATCACTAACCTTGATAAAAATATTCCATCTAAGCCATGTGATAACCATAACCAATTTGATGAGCCCCATGAATCCAAGACTGGTATTTCACCTCCTATACTTGGTCCAACGTCCTCCAAGATTCAAAATAGATACAGACCCTTGAAGCTACCTCAAGTCCTTCATGATTTTCCTTCTGAGTACTATAAGTACCTACTTGTGTTTGATGGGGAACTTGATACCATCTCATATGAAAAACACATCCAAGGGTTTGAGCATTTTATAGATCTGCTTGAGATCGACCATGATGATGTTTTTATGAGGGCCTTCTCTCAATCCTTGAAATGGGACACCAAAGACTGGTTTAAAAATTTGCATCCAGATACAATTGGCTCATGGGAGGAGTTGAAGATTTTTTTTTTAAGTTTTAGGGCAAGAAGAAATATTTGGAGCTACAACTTACAGAGTTCTATTCCTTGGAAAGGTAGAGCAATGAAACTATATCTATATTCAGTAGAAGGTTGCCAGTATTTACTACAAATTGCCTGAAGAAATTCAACCCACCGAAGCTGCTGCCATGCTCCATTATGCAACTACTCTTCATCCAGATAGTCTTTCCTCCTGATGGAAAGAAGACCTAAGTCCTTACAACAAATGTTTAATGATGCTCAGGACATTCAACATAACATCCAAGCATGTAAACATATCCAAAATGAGGGGTTGAATGCTTAAGAACATGAAAATGAATATGAACAAAAAATAGTTGATTGGAATCTTGAGCATAGAATTGACAATATCATAGGGCCTCTTTGAGTTTCCAATTCTTATGATTTTTCTAAAAATTATATTCCACTTGTTGAAAGAGGAGGTGTTGATTTAGCTTCTGATCCATCCTATGATAAGCAGGGAGCTGATTATTTTCTGTATTCTTTTGTAGACAGTCAAGAAGATGAGTTTACAAATCATTTTGTTGAAGAACAGGTTGATGTTCCCACTTTTGTCTTGTTAGATGACATTGCATATCTGGCTAATTTTCCTGTATATGACAAATATGAGGATGATTTTGATGTTGAAGACGTTCTTTTTTAGCAGCACAGTGAGATGAATCAACCTAGGTATCACAATTACAAAGAGAAAAGTGTTGGATCAACTGAAGAGAATTCTCTACCTTTATGCTTTGTTTCATTTAAATTGTTGAAAGAAAATTCTGAGATCATTAGTGAGACAAACAAATTTGTGTTGATGCAAAATCACACTAAACCAATGAAACAAATTGACAAGATATTGCAGCACTCTTCTCATGTGTTTGATGTCCCTATTACTTGTTATGTAGAAGATCTTGTAAGTTCAAAAGTGCACCCATTGGTCGAAGATAAATCCGAAAAAGAGCATGTTCAGAAATCCAAAGATATTGAAAAACATGCCCATGACAACAGTGAAGAAATTGGAGAAAGTTTGAAATCAGGTAAAAGGACCTTGCCATTGTGTTTTTCCTCTTTGAAACTATTAAAACAAAATGTTTGTAATGTATCAAGTCAGAAATCCTCCAGGCATGATGAGAGAAGTAAACTTGCAAGTGGAGATTATCTTCCATTATATTTTTCTTCCTTTGAATGGTTGAAAGAAAATCATGATGTAACCGAAGAAATAGGGAAGTTTGACTGCATTGACAGTAGCATTTCTTCACATGAGGACATTGTTATCAGTAAGGAAGACCAACAACACCCACATGCACTAAATAATCATGTAGCTAATTACTTGAAAGGATATTCCAATTCGGAGTTACAACCTGTGCTTAACCACTAGATCATAGAAAAAGTTGATCAAAAAATTGTTGTTAAAAGTCATTTTCCTTCTCCTGAGACTAATGTAGATGTTCAACAATATTTCCAGCAAGACAAGGTATTTCAAAGTTGTCTTTCTTCCCTTGAAAATGACGTAGTGATCCTCTTTCTAAGTAGCCTAGACATGGATAAAGATTTTTAAACTGCATCTATGGGGACTCCAAGCAGCAAAAAAACACTTGTGAAGGAAGCTTGCTCTTTTGTCTTGATCCCTGAAGAGGAAACATTCCCTCATATGATTCATGATCCCAAGACATATTATATGGAGAAGGTTTACAATCAGAATCTAAAAATAATAGTGGATTGCAACAAAGCAATGTATGTACCAAATATGAGTATTTTTACACCAGATGATGTTCTCTAGCCATGGTTGCCTTATGACTCAAAAAATCCTTACTACCAGACTTCTCAACAGACCTGTTAATTTCAACAAGTTAAATCTCCTGAAAGTGAAAATACAATGAAAGAAGTGAAACATGATAGTTGTTTTGTGCATGTTTTAGAAGATCCATTTGCGGCCCTATTAGAGGAAGTGAATAGTCCAGGTTTTTTAAATTTTTTAAGAATTGGATTTATGGATGAAATTTTGAACAAATTATCAGCAAAAAATCTTTGGAACAAGTAAGTGCAAAGAAAACAAACAGTGGATAGAATGTTGACATGGCTACATTGGAATTTCAAATTCACTTGATTTACAATCCTTTTCAACATTTAGGGTAGGTAGGAGTGTGCGAATAAGCTTGTTGATCGAGCATTGTTTTAAATTTTTAGTAGTATGTATAATTCGATCCTAGCGGTATTTTGTCTGCGTCGAGTTGAGAGAAGATTGCAAAGTTTTGTTTTAAAAGTTGACATTCAGTATCCAAGACGTAACTGGATACACACACATGTTTTGAAAGTGACTCAAGGAAGAAGGCATTGGGTCTACAATTCTTTTCTACCTCATAGGGAGGATAACTTCCCCAGTTGGAGCCTAAGTTATCAGCATAACAGTTACACTTGAAATCTGAGTTTCAAATTTAGTGAGGGACTAATGCAATGTAGATACATGGCACGATTTGGAGGTCCAGGTCATATGTGGTGGCATGCAGACAAATATAGCGGGAGCGCAAAGGAGAGGCTCTGACGGACCGTGGATCTTGAAGCAGCCCAGATCAATGGCCAAAACCCATATTGGGCGGTGAAATAGCGTGAATTTTAATTATGTGAAGGCAGGCCAGGGAAAACTACCACGTTTTCATTCATGAACGCGTGGCACCTTTAGAGGTACATCGGGGTGAAAAGCGGTCTGCATAAAATTCTTTTCCCAAAAGCCCTGATGTCATGTGTTCTAATGTCATTTGAATACGTCAAATCAACAATCCATGTGAGGGAAGGTGGTGGCTGGTCAAATCACCTCACTTCACGTTCGTGCAATGTCAGGTGAACTTCGTCGGATAACTAACTCAAAGGCTCATCATTTGAAATAGATTGGTAAAACGTGACAAACCAACATACCTGCAAGTAATCCTGTCAGTAATTCATGATTAGAACTAGATGACTATCAATATTCAAAATATGGGTGGCGTTATTCTATTCTAGGCAATCATCGTCTCATTCATAAGTAGAGTAATCCCAAACTGGACCGACTTCCAGATTTTTGTAGAGTTAAGGAAGACAAAATCATGTTCTCTGTAAAATTGGAAGACATGGACAAAGCCGATCAAACAATATCCAGTGAAACAGGGTTTTGATCTGACATGGCAAGCTTATCAATGAGTAAGAAGGAAAGGTCGATTACGCAGATATTAGCAACCAAATTCCATACTGACCCTGTGACAGAACCAGAATCAGGGCTCAGATTAAATCATGTTATGAGGGACTTCATCATCAATGGACACACAGACAAACTCTACAAGAAAGCAATGAAGAAGAAACGAAGGAAACAACAGAAGGCAAAAACTAGATCTGAGGCAGTCGAAAGCGTTGGGGAAAATCAACTAGTTTGGTTGAACACTTTAAAAGAGGAAATCACCAAGATGGAATAAATTCTCAAGTGGAATTGAGTATGTTCCAACAAATTTTGGACATATGTCATTCAAAGAAAAAGCCTCAGATATGTCAGACCTGTTTGTAACGATCCCTGTAAAATAGGAAAACTGTCATTATACATTACCCCCTTTTTTTTAACCAACCCCTATCTTTAGAACTATGGGGAAGTTTAATTGTTTTGAATTCCACATGTAAATCCTCTCTATATATATCATCCTGAGGATATAGAAGGCAGGAGAGGAGGAGGGGGCCTACCCTCATTGCAAGTAGACTTTGTAAAATCATGGAGCTAAACTGAATATATGATGCATAAGCAATTTTTTGAACCATGAAAAGATTCTAATTGGTTGTGATAGGAGTTCTGTCTTCTTTCATAGTGTGTGTTTCCCATGTCTTTAAATTTCCATTTTCAAGTTCCTATTTTAAATTGGAGAGTTAAAAGTCTAGAATTCGTTTGATGATTCTCTAGACTTATCAATTTAAATTCATGTGATTTTTCTCTTCTCAACTATTTCAGAATTCATTTTAATATGCTTTGAAGCAGTTATGAGTTTTCCTTTTTCCTCTTTTTCCATGCTAATTTAAATTTGAAAACCCAGACTCATTGCCTCACTTATCCTTTCTCCTCTAGATAAGTTCTAATGACCTGCTAATTCTTTATTTATTTTTGACTCCATAGCCCAAATGTTACCCCCACTTCTTCAACAACTTCATAATACCCCCCAAAACTAACCAAATCTAGACACTGATTTCCATAGATATATCAAGTGACATGAGAGAGCCCTCTCTGAGTTGAGAAAGCCAGTGCCCAACCCTAAAGTAGGTTGAAACAGTTACCTCTGTCGTTTGTCTATTTAGCCAGAAAAAAATTACAGAGTTCTAACAACTACCATGGTACATCATTAATTCTTCCTTTTTCTTCAATTCCTAATTGGTTAATGAATGCATGCTTTAAAAACTTAACCATAGTCTTTAAAAGATATTTTTGGATCAAGTAGCATCAGAGAAGGTTGATGGTTGGTTTTTGAGTTTGCATGATTACCAGGGAAAATATGAATCGTGGTGAAGGAGAGCTTGTTGAAGAGAATCCTGAGATTGGATCGAGAAAGAGAAATTCTCAAATTGAGAATATGGCATCATAAGAAGGACATTCTCATGACGAGAAAGAGTTTCAAAAGACCTTCTTCTCCATGTCAGAGATGGTAAAGGTTTTATGTGATGATTACTTGGAGCGGAAGAGACCAATTTTGGGTGAATTCTCAAAATCCAAAAGTGATGAAGGATAGGATCTTCCTAAAACTCCTCCTTCATCTCCTTCTTCTCCATCAACTTCTTATTATTAAAGTACAAGTTCCAAATACACCACAAGAAAACATTCCCATAAACATAAACATGATATGCCTTTACTTACGCTTGATGTGAATTTTTAATTACCCATGTATGATGGCGAAGTCAATGTAGAGAGGCTTGATAACTGAGTCAGACATATGGAAGTTTATTGTAGTGTGCAACAAATAAAGGATGAGGAAACTAAAATGAATTTGGCATCGCTTCGACTTGCAGGAACAACACTCATCTAGTGGCCAAGCAAGTTGCAAAATGGCACGCAACAAGTGGGTAATGTATTTCCATCATGGCAAGGTTTTTTTTCTGCACTTAAAAACCAATTTTATCGTTTGGGTTATAAAGAGAAGGCTTTAATTGAATGGAAAGGTCTTAAACTAAGAAAGGGACAAACAATGCAAGAATACACAAATGAATTTCGTAAGGTGGCATTAATGTTAGACATTCCATTACATACCCAAGCAACTCTTATGAAGTATATAGGAGGTTTACTTGCACATATTCGTAACAATGTGTTTATGTTTGGACCTACTAATATTGATGAGGTTTATGTTCAAGCAACATACATTGAGGCAAGGAAAACAGGAGTTGGTGTATCAGGGGAATCGTCTTTCAAAAAAGTGGACAAAAGAAAAGGGAATGGAAAGAAAGAAAATTCAGTGACAAGAAGGGAAGAGAAGCTCTCTTGCAAGAATTGCAAGAAATAAGGGCATGATGATGATCATTGATGAAAATTGCATCCCGAGAAGAGACCGAAGTGGTTCAAAGAGAGGAAAGGGAGGAAAACAACAACATCAACAACATGACCAACAGACTTGATATCAGATTCAGGTGATGAATCTAAAATCACAATGGTTGGTTTGATAGGTAAAATTGGTGATGGATATGATTCTAGAAGTAAATTGTTTCACATAAGGGTCGTAATGAGGCATACTAAGGTCGACACATTGATAGATAATGCATATCAATGTAACTTAATTTTAGAGGAAGTGGTTAAACAATTAGGATTAAACACTAAGATGCATCATAAACCTTACTGAATCAAATGGATAAGTAACAATCATAAATTTCACATAACAAAGCAATGCACTTTAAAGTTTGCAATTTCATCAAAATTTGTTGATGAGGTAATGTGTGATGTGGTGCCACACAATGAATGTGGAATGTTCTTAGGCAGTCCTTATTTGTATGATCAAAAATAAATCTTCTACATGGAACATAATCAATATCACTTAATCAAAGAAGACAATGAATATGTTGTACATGCTCAACACTTAAAATCAAATCAATATCTTCAAACAATGTAATAATTAAGGAAGGCAGCTCATGCAAGCAACATGCCTATAATTGTGCCAAATCAAACAATTGATCTTAAGCAATAACATGAGATGATTGTAGAATGGAAGTTCAATCATGCTTTGCTTAAAGATAAGACAATGTCATGAAAGTAATACAAACATATGAACTCATTTGTAGTCATTTTTCTGATGTTATCATTGCTAATGTTTTCAACATGGATGGTAGTGGCTTCAGTAAGATGTGACAGAGTACAGGTGGTTAATAATATGATGTCAGTTATCATGGTTGTTTTATAATTGATATTGATGAGACAGGTGCACAAGATAGAGTTTAAAGACAAAGAACAAGTGGTGTGGCCTATCCTTCACTTGATGACTGGTTAGTATCCTTTTGGAGGACCAAAAGGTCTTAGTGGGGAGGCATAATCCAAAATTGATCCAGGAACCAAAATTGGTCCAATAAGGCCTAAAAATAAAATTTCTCGTAATTGGATGGAACCAATGTCATTGCTTCTGTCTTGTCACGCTAATTTTGTCCATATAAGTTTTTCCTCAAACGAACATTGTATGTGAAATATATCGCGTTCTGATCAAATTCCCAAACAGGAAAAAAGTCAACTAGTCAATGTCAACACTGACATCAACAGGTATGACAGGTGACATCAATATGACATAATGATGAAAACAACATGCTGACATGGTGTCACTAGGAGGTGACACTTGTCACTCAATTTCAACACTTTTAGGCTGAGTTGGCACTGTACAGATTTGACACGTGTCACTGTACGGATGACACGTGGAATTCTGTACAATGACGTGGCCCAATCATAGGATGAATTGTCGCTTTACGAATGAAAGCTAGACGTACGATAGGAGGACGTGGAAGTGACATGTGGCAGGTGACTGGACTGTATAGCTGATGATGTGGCAGGTGACTGGGAAGTTGACTGGGCCATTGCATCAGTAATACAGGCCAATCCTAGGGTGACATGTGGCCCAATCACAGGGTGCCACATGGCACCCTAGATTTCCCAAGGTTGGATGGGTAAAAGTTTTTTTTCATATGCAAGGGAATCGATCTCGTAACCTCCGAACAAGGGCACCGACTTAACAACCAAAGCGCTAACTGATTGCGCTACACGTGGTGCTTGTTTGAAATTTGGCGCATTATTCTTATGAGTTGACTATGGCATGGTTTTCAGGATAAACTCTATTTGGAAGGTGTTGGAATGTTTACAGGCAGAGTGTGCTTGTCATTGATGGAAAGAACGACAACGATGTTGGCAGGTTTACAGGTAGAGTGTGCATAGAAAGAAAAACAACAAAGACTCAGAGAAGCTTAGGAGGAATAACATAGAGTTGCACGCATAGCGCAAGTGTGCACCAGGGATGAGGGAAAATTTTGCCAAAGCTCAGGGGAGATAGTGTTCTGAGACGTGCCGATGAGATCCCATACATAAAGGCTCGTAGAAGGATCAAAGGTTGCAGAACCTTCGACACTTAGAAATTATTTCAAGTTGGGAGGATGCATAAGCTTAGGAGGAGGAGCGACAGTGGTCATTGGATCACCAATCCCGAATACCCAATGTCCGTTAGATCAAAGTCCAGTGACTAGAGGAAGCGTAGAGGAGGAGTAAAGATCTGATTCATAGGATATGAGCACCGAGGACCAACAACTATCGGATCAGGTATAACTGAGAAGAGGATAATGGCTAAGAGCCATCCTTCAACTCTGTGAAACACAAAATTGTGATAAGATTTGAACCGTTAGATCTAGAGGACATGTGGCGAGAGATCAACATTTCCATGACTCACGAATTGAAGAAGTCAAAGGTGGGAGTAGTAGGAACTCACGATATGTGAAATCATGAAATGATATGAGCCGTTGGATCTAGAGGACACGTGGAGAGAGATCAACATTTCACTGACTTGCAAGCTGGAGAAGTCAAAGGTGAGAGTTGTAGGAACTCGTGATATGCGAAGTTGCGAAATGATTTGAGCCATCGGATCACTGAGGATATGGACCATTGATCTGATATGAAGTCTAAGTTCATGATATTGATCATAGTCATCGATCAGAGGGAGAGATCTAGGCTGTTGATCTGATATGAAGCATTCTAGAGTTTTGCAAGTTGGGAGTTTCGAAGGCAACTCACAGCAGAAGTTTGCGATATGCAAAATCATGATGCACCCCTCTTGCTTGGCCCTTGGTCATAGTTGGTGGTCACATTGATGAAGGTTAAGGGAGGATCTAGCATGTCTCTAGGCTTTACAATGAAGATTGCCGAAATTGTGAAATTCCTTTTCGAATAGGGTTGTGGTCACAACCACTGGTCACATCAACGGAAGAAAAAGGAAGGAGATAGTGTTGCTAAGCTCCACCTTAGAGTTTCACAGGTTGAGAGATTCGAGGAAACTCACAATAGAATATCGTGAAATGAAAAATCACGAAGCACCCTAGTGCATGGCCCTAGGTCATAGCTAGAGGTCACATGAAGGAAGGGGCTTAGAATCCAAAGAATCCATAGTTGACTGGCTATAAATTCCAAAACGTTGTGATGAAATCGACAAAAAACTTGCGGAGCTGCAGGGTGATCGCCAGAGGGGCTGAAGAGTCTTGAGGTAACTGCTAGTGGAATGAAGACTAATCATAGAGACAATTGACAGATTGAAAAGTGTCAAAGTATGTAACTGCAACAGAGAGGATAAGAACGACTGTGACAGAGAAGATGAATAATCAGACTGCCAGAGAAGGAAAAGTATCTCAGGATAAGACCAGTGATTATGAACGCATGGAGATATCAGCCAGAGAAGATGAAGAGTTCGTATGA
>JASDQU010169970.1:4298-15401 GCA_032191745.1 Picea mariana | reverse complement strand
CAAGCATTTATAGATTGGAGTCGTGATTCTGAAGTAATTTTTTTTATGCTAAGATGTCACAGAGAGTTGTTTCATAATTCGTGAAAGAAGAGCCCATGGTGATGAAGGACGCTGGAACAACCGTCAAGAAGTTTGAGTAGAGATAAAGACATCTGCATCCGTGGAAATGAGATTGTTGCAAGGAAAATTTTTGTGAGGTAAAATGGATTCTATACCTATGGAGAAGTTTAATGGTTTCAATTTCCATACATGGAAAGTTAAAATTCAAATGCATTTAATGAATAGAGGTGTGTGGAGCATAGTAAAAGGCACTGAAAAAGCTCATAGTGATCCCAGACTTCTGGTTGAATGGGAAAAGAAGGAAGGAAAGGTTAAAGCTATTATTGGTTTGGCTCTTTTAGACACGCAATTGCATTTGATTGATTTGGAAAAATCATCTAAAGTATTTTGGGAGCAATTAAGTAAATTATTTGGGGAAAAGGCACTTAATGCAAAGTTTTCTTTAAAGATAAAACTTTTTATCTTCAAAATGCATGATGAGACCCATCTTTCTACTCATATAAATGAGTTAATGTCTCTCTTTAAGCAATTAACTGAAACAGGTACTGAGGTAGATCCAAAAGATGCTAAAGAAATTATATTGAATAGCCTATCTTCTAAATATAGCAATGTTGTATTCACATTATGTCAATTACCCTCACAATCATTCAAAGGAATGGTAGCATCATTATTATCTAAAGAAAAAATGACATATTCTAAAGACTCACATGTAGGTGGCCAGCATGAAATTGCACTATTTTCAAAAGGGAAGATTAGAATAACCAAGGGTTCAACAAAATGTTTCTACTGTCACAAGATTGGACATATGGCCTGGAATTGTAGAACTCGCGCTAGGGATCTTATTAATCGAAAATAAACTGCAAACATTGCCAACTTGGATGACTTATCAAAATTAGAGAGTGATGAAGAACCGCAAGAGTCATCTCTCAAACTGTTCCAGAAAAAGGAAAGGGGTGGTGTGCTTAAAGTTTTGTGTGTTAATGTTTAAAGTTTTTTAATGTAAGTACTTATGTAAAATAGGAACTCTTGAATCTTGATATAAGCTGGCAGCCCCAATTTCAAGAACAACTGTTCTTATTCGAAGTCACCTTGTATAATTTATTTTTGAAGACATTCTGTACCTAGACTGCCTTTCTACAAATTGACGGATAGCCGAAAGCGAAATATCTAATAGATGGAGGTATGTCCATAGGATGATTCATTACTTGACATCTTTTCTCATGGAAGCCCTAGTGATCCGAGTTTGTCAATATTATCTATTGTGCAAGTTCATGAATGATGGTCTGAAGGGTTTATGCTTTAAATGAGTTGAAGGGTAAGCTCGAAGAAAAAAAAGAGAAAGAGCACAGTTTGGAGGCATTAGAGTGGGTGTAGGAGCTGATGAAGGCCAGGCAGACGAAAGTTAATGTGTTGTAACATTTTATTTTATGTAATTTGTGAAGATTTTGTAATGTAGGCATTAACGGGGGGTGTTAGAGATAATGCCTAATTAATGCCACTACTAGAGTTCGAGGATTGGATTTGGTTAGCTGGAGGATGTTGAGAGATTCTCTCAACCTCTCCCTCGAAGAGCGGAATAAGTTGGATCTTACGACACTTATTTAAGTGTGATGTATCTGTGTTCATTGTGTGCAATATACAAACTATTTTCTTTGTGTGTATTTCATGCCTCTGCTATCATGAATTCTATTGGATTTCACAATATTCAAATTAGGATTTGCATAGAATTTTACAGCGTCCCATATAGATTTAAAATTCCTAATTGCAACTAATATCACAACGTTCGTAAATAAATTCAGTTCAAGAATTGCACTTAAACATTCTAGCGTCCAAGTGAAATTCTAAATTTCGTTTTGCAAAATAAATTTTACAGTGACCATTCTAGCTCTAGCTTACAGAAATTTGCATACAAGTTTTATAGTGGCAACGTAAATCTAAATTTTGTTATTGCCCAGAAATTCTAATTTTCATATGCGCAACCAATGTTATATTGACCCTACGACATTCCAATTTCGCATTAGCAAAGAAATTAGAAAAATACATGCGAAATCCTAACTTCTGAATTGCAAATTTATTAACGGTGGCTATAAAATTTAGCTTCCAGAAACTACTAACTAACGGTAGAGACTAGCGAAATTAAAATTTAGGATTGTAATATTACGATGAACCAACAATTTCCTAAAATGAGTTTGCAATTTAAAATGGTTGCGACTATGTGTACTTCGAATTTTTCAAATTTCAAATAACAATTGCCATACGATTTCCTAAAATTCTGGATGTGAAAAGACTTGGCACGGACCCCATTTTTATTTACCGAATTAAAATTTAATTCTACAATCATTCATAAAATTCAATTTCGTAAAATGCAATGATTTTACAGCGAACCGACAATTTCAATTTCAATTTCAATTGCAACTACTTATCAGTAGCTATACAAATTTTAGTTTATAGAAATACTAACTATTTGCGATGATCGTAAGGTATTCTAAAATTAAGGANNNNAAAGCGAACAATTAACTATTAGAAAATGGGGTATGTGATTTAATTGCAAGTGCACGCTACCCAGGTAAAGTTTTGATGCATAAAAATTTTACAGTGAGAGTAAGAATTCCTAAAACCATGGGTTACGATTCAATCAGCAACAAACAAGGAATTTTAAATTTTTTGGGGTTGTACATTAATTTGACAATGCTCTTATGAATGTATTGAATTCTGATTTTGTAAATAAAAATGGCAGTGAACAATTTAAATTGTAAATTTCTGGGTTGTAAAATGAAATGGCAACGAACCAATGAAATTCAATTCTAGATCACACCATGACTCTTCAGCGAACTTGTCAATTTTAATCCAGAATTTCAACTGTTTTACATTTATTTTAAACATTTCTAATCTACAAAATCTACTCTCACTACAATAACAACTTTAGAAATAATATATCAGAACCAATGAAAATGGAAAATGGAGGATTTCCTTCAACAAGGGCTTGTGCTCCTTCTTCACTCTCTCTTTCGAATCACAGAGACTTCACCGATACCTCCGATCCAATGATACAGGTATTCTTCTCTCCCCTTATACCCCGAACCGCAAAGAACCCACACACAATAAACCAACAAATAATAGCTCCAAGACTTGCCTCGCAAGGAAGAGCTTCCACTCTTTCCACAAGCTTGGTATCCCAACTCTCATAAATAAAACAATTTCCAAAAAAATTTGGCAGTATAACATTACCAAGAAAAGTGAGTTGCATTTCTTTTCTAACAAATTTGTTTTATAGAAAAATACTCAATGACACATGTCCTCATGCACAATTAATTATTTTTTTAATTAATTTAATTATTATTATTCACCCACACACTTGTCACCTTCTCCCCAATTTGCACAAGTAATTACTTTTTTTATTTTATTTAAAAATCCAATTTCCCTCACATTCCCCAATGTGTTCATATTTTCGATCTTAGTTGTCCCTTTGTTCCCAAAATTTTCATTTAATGAGTGTCTCCTAACTATATTTTAGTTAGAGTTGGATTACGAGTCTTCTTCTAGTTAGACTAGTGGTAGGTTGACTCAAGATTCTATTCTATGTACATCTATTCTCTCAACTTATTCTTTATTTATATTTAAAAATCATTTTTTTTTATTTATTTCATGCACACATGTGCAATTTATCTAAACTTTAAATTTTATTCCTCTTTTTTTTAGAGTTTGATTATATTCTCAAATCTTTTAACTTATGTCATAATTCATTTACTCCTTTAATTAAATTTATCCTTAGACTCAGTCTTATACTTAGGTTTAGAATTTTGTTGGGATTTATAATTAATAATTTATTGTTTAATTAATTATTTTATTCCAACAAGGTCTAATCATTTCAATATTTTCTAGGCCACCTAGATTTGCTGACTCAAGTTTTAATTATGAGACATGCCCTTGAAGATGTGCCTCTGTGTTCCAAGGATGCCACTTTCCTTAGATTGGTTTTGAAATTTTATCTGACCCTTGAATTCAACACTCCACTCAGTTGACCTTGTGAGAGACTAAGGGCTTCTAAGGAATAAGTATTTTTCCTTATTGCACGCCCCTTAGAAATGTTCGTGAGCCACTATCTCAATCCACCCTCACGACATCGTGGACCTCTTGAACTAGGTAATTGTTAATCTACCGTTCATACGATGGCTTGAGTGCTTAATAGGTTGTGACATGGACACTACCATACCTCTCCCTCAAATGTTTAGTTTCTATGCATGACCCTTTTTCTCCTTCTATGAGTCATATTAGCCAACATCATAAAGCCTACATCCATTAAGAAAAAAAACGTCAATAATCCATATACATAAATCATATTGTAATTAATCATATGTAATATGTGCATAAAATGAAATAATCAAACAAATACAATAAACTCCATGACTCATTCCAGACTCCAAGGAAGTTCGTTGATACCATCAACATCTATAACCTGGCATGCGTCCTATACACTCAGGAAAAATTTTCAAAAGCATCTGCCAATACATATATATCAAAATAACAATAAGTCACAACACATCATCCTCATCATCATCATATATAATCCATAATCAAAATGAAATCACAATGTACCATAACCAAATCACTTCCACTCAAATGTCCTCAAAGAATAATTCAATAAAAATGTGCTCAATAAGACGGAATGTTACAAGGAATATATAATCACAAAGAGCATCACTCTTTGCATTCATACCATGGTTGTGATATCATTTTTCATGCATTAATTTCTTTATTAAGATAGTCTAGTAAAATAATTCCACTTTGTTTAGTTACTATAAATGACTCCATGAATACTAAAAACCATAATGCTTAACTCCAATCACCAAAATAAAATATATAAACATAATACATTAAAATATATGAGGTTATGCATTACCATATTTCAGGCTAGAAATAAAATAAAAATGTCATTTCACGCCTACCCAAAAATCCCATTAAAGAAGGACCATGTTAACTAATACATGAATTGATTTTACAAAATTACATTTTCTAGACTAGTAAAATGCACAAACAAACATTCAACTACATGACCACCATAGATAATGTAATAATTAAAGTATATAGTTCCATGAAGCACACCAAAGATTAAACATGAAATTGCACATTCTATTGAAAACATAAAAAGATACTTAAGAAGATTATGGTTTGGTCACTTTACCTTCTTCATCACCATCCAAATCACACACTCTATGCACGGACTAGTGGTTATGGAATCTTGATACTCACAAAAATTTATTTGATTTGATACGAACTCTTTTGGTTGCACACCATGTATTAAATTCAATACTTGATTCCATTGAAATATGGTATGTATGGTAAAAATTGTTGTCATATATACAAGAAAACATTAAAAATTATGAAAAAAAGAACAAGGGAATTGCAGTGATTTTTCAATGGAGATAAAGTTATTAAATTAACATAAATAATTCTTAAAGTAAATCGAAGTGTTATTTTCATCTACTTCCTTTATATTTAGCCTAAGTTTATGCTTCCATTTGCATTTACTATTAAAGGAGGAGCTCCATGTGGTCCTAAATAAATGTTTTCCTATGTGTTTCTTACCTATTTCAAAGTTACCCAAATTTGATAGGAATGAGAAAAAAATGTTAGAATATAATAATGCAAAGGAATCCTGGTTAAGAGTGAGAGTACCATTATATTTTATAAAAATATTATTTGATTTGAAATATTATTTGATTTGATTTAATTTCAGGAGTGCATAATCTTTTAAAACTAAATACAAGTGAATGAATGAATTCATATTTATCTTAAATTCAAACTAGATAAATTTGTGTATAGTCAATAAGTGGCATGGGTGATAAAATACATACACATATAAGAGTAATAAAATTTATGATAACGATCGAAAAGAACCAATTTTATTGCCTTGATGGTTGAATTTAAACAAAAATAGGAAATCTTGGTTATGTTGTTACACGTTGAGAAAAAATATTTTGAGTAATTTCTTTCTTCTATGTCTTTTCAACAATACCAAGCTTCTCCACCATTTTCAAAAAATGGATCTCAAATCGATTACCATCTATAAAGACTAAAAAACTATTACCAATGTTAAAATAGTTAATGCATATAAACCCCAACTAGACTTTCAACAATGTAAATAATCTACACTACTTGGTGACGTTTTCATCCATTTTTTGATGCTTCAAATTTGCAAAAGTTTATATTTTATCACGAACACAATGAACCATGTGGATATGCAATGGCATATTTAAATCATGATAACTAACTCACCCCTTAACTAAAAATTACACTTGAATCTATAAATGGTATCTATTAATACACTTATTGTCTTCTCTCAATCATCTTCTTTTGTCTTCCTTTTTTATTAAGCTGAGTTATCCAATCATCTTTATATTTTTTTTTTTGAATTCAAGATATCTTGGCTATCATATCTTTCATTATCATACCTCTTTTCCTTATGTTGCAAACCATACACCCATGTAATAATATATTTCCTTAATGAACCTTTGACATGTCTTTTTTAAACTCTACATATCTCCATTTTCCCCTCCCAAACTTCAGCATATTCTATCATTTCCCTCCTTATATCATTTCCCTCCTTATGTTGCAAACCATCCTCCCATGTAATGATATATTTCCTTAATGAACCTTGATATGTCTCTTGTAGACTCCACATATCTTCGTTTTCCCTTGCCAAACTTCAGCATATTTTGTCATTTCCCTATGCTTATAAGTTCCTTCTTCTTTAAATCTCTATCCATGATATAGATACTATTTATTTCTATGGTGATTGTAATTTGTATGATTTTTTTTATGCCTAGTGTTTCTTTCATTACAATATCTGTTATTATTATGCAGGTACTCCTTTCCTTTCGATAGAGATAAGGATACTCCTTGGACTACAGTTTGTTTCCTTCCTTTGCTAACCTTTCACAGGTTTGTATTGTGATGTTTCTTCCTTTCCATTTCAATTACCTCTAGAATAATTTTTGTTATTACGTGGGTCATTAGAATAACCCCTACCATTTGCATATTCAACAATATTGTTTCCAGATTTTTATTCCTTGAACGAATAAAACACTATCATGTGACTCATTCTATGAAGTTACTTTTCCCTTTTATAGAATGGGTTAATTATAAAATGGGTTAATTCATGGTTGTGAATAGTATCCTTGTTTATTTTCACTTTTGTTTCCCTTTTGAAATTGGTTTTCTTTTGACCATATAGTTCTAAATTGATTTTGACTTCATCCGTTGTAGTATGTTGCTCAACATTTGTGCACCTTACCATTGGAGTGGGATCCCTCTTAGTTCAACCATTTTTTATCCCATTTCTAGCATCCATGTTATCTCCTTTTATATGAAAGAGGTTCCCTCGATGAATTTATATTGTTTATATTCATGAAAAATGTTGGATTAAATCATGTGACCCCATGTTTTGGGTATTTCTAGTAAAGATAGCAGATGAAACATCACAATGGTTTCTATGTGAAGTGAACATATGCTCATACATATGAGTTTTTGGGTGATAATGCATAATGTGTACTGTATAATTAGTTTATGTGATTTAATTATGAATTTGAAATTCATATATGGGGAATAAATATTGTATATAAATGGACATGATAAGTATGATTTTCTTTGGTGATACATACATATAGGCTAAAATTATAAGGCCCTCGGAAATTTTTAGAATCATATGAAGGGAATTGCAACCACTTCATTATTAAAATGAAAATTATACATGGATAGGGTATCATTTCACTTAAATTAAAACAAGGATGAGAGTCATGGTCTTATCATTAGAAATAAAAGTGCACAAAAAATGGTGTTATTTCATGGTGACGAATTAAATGTTATATTTTTAACCCATTGACTATATGATGTTAAATCATATACTGTATTAATCATGCGTTTAATGTCACATGTCAATACACGAAGGATGACTTGTAATGTATTTCTATTAGTCAACTAGGTTTATCTTGGGTAGTTGGGAGGAATGATTGTTATCATCTCCACCTAGGTTCAGCTCCCAAAAGTGACATGTTGATCTCATAATGAGTATATTGTTGTAATGGATTCAATCCTTGTTTTTTATCAACCTTGTGACTTGAATATTCAAGGGTTTACCATGTTTAGCATCCTTGAAATGAGCGGAAGTACTTTTCCCCATGTAGTGTAATTTGGAAAAAAATGTCTATCTCATGTAATTTAAACATTCGTTATAAATATTATTGGTGTAGATCCAAAGGCCAAGGATTAGTTATAAAATGATATATATAACCATGAGGTAAATTTATGACAATGAGTGTTGTATGATGAAAATATCAATATAATATATTATAAAAATGAGGTTTCTAGGGTAACAACAAGTTTGTTATGAGTCAAAAAGAGAGGAAGATAATATAAAATTGACCATAGTAAGATAAATAAAACAAAAAAATAAAGAAAAAATAAACATCTTTGATTTACCATATAAAACTAGCTACAAAGATATCTTAATTACCCTTGTTCAATCTGACCAAGCCACCTAATTCAGGCCACTTTAGGCACTTTACAATTGATTTCACTAATCCTTTAAATAGGCTTCACCACATCAAATGCCATTCAACACTTAATACCATGAGGTCATAAAATACCTATGGTAAACTAATTATTTACCAAATCAAGGTTAACCCTCCCTTCACCAAGTCAATATTAACCTAAAATTTCCACCTTTTGATCCAGATTGTATCATTATATTAATTTTAATCTATATCTATGCTTTTAGAGTGGAAAAAATTGGAGAAATCAACTTGTAGGGCCATTTTAGTGGCATGTCCTCATTTGGAAAATTGGGGTTCAGAAAATTTTGGGGCCATTTTGAGGCATCAAAAAGCATTTTTTGGGTTAAAATTTTCCCAACACAACTTATACCCTATGATGCTATTATACACATTGATACCACACATTGATACCTTTCAACAATGCAAAAATCACATCAACCAAAGATCGTATGAAAAATTTATGCCTCCCGCAAGTTGACCTATCATGTTGATGACCATGGTACAAGAGGATTCCATGTAAACCCCCATTAATCATGCATATGGGGACATCCATGTATGAAATTTCAACAATATTCTAGAAGGTCCAAAACCCTATCACAATTGAGGGTTGAGGCAGTCAAAAAGCTACCCTTATATGGCTATCGAGCTATGTTAAATACTGGGCCACTAGGAGGAGAAGGGGTTTCATTCTTTTTCATTCTACATTTTTTCATAGCTAAGAAAAACATATGAGATTGGTATTTTGTTAGCACAATAGAGGAAGAGAGATTCTATAGCAACCATACATGCCAGAGGTCAAAGGAAACTCTAGAGAGAGTCCCTCTTTCTTTGTACTTGTGTCATTTCTATACCAGAAAAAAAAGAGCAGAGCAACCTCACCTTTTAGCAGGGTTTTCTCCCATATTGGGTTTCCAAGGTCATATATTGTGTCTATTTATGGATGGTGTGATTGTATTTTACTATTCTTTATTTTCCACATTTTATCTATTTCATGCATAAACAAGAAAATCAAAATATTATGGAAATCTAAAGGAAAAATAACCATAATAATAAATATTCAATTTATTTATCAGATCTTTTGTGACAAATTGTTCCAGTGGAATATCCACGGTAGTTTAAAGATCGCCTTTAAACTTGAATTTGGCTAAACATGTACCACCTTCAAATTTTATTGCCTAGTATCAGAGATTAAAACATGTCAACCCATCTCAATTCAATCATACCTATGTCTATTTCTATACTTTTCACTTATAAAACTCCAAATCAAGGGTATGCATGCCTCAAAAGGTCTTGCAAATATATGTCCATTTACATGTGATTATCTCCAACTCCATAAAAATGTTTCCTACCACTACCATGGGTTCATAAAATGCCTATGGTAAACCCATTATTTATCAAATCAAGGTTAACCCTCTCTTCACCAAGTCAATATTAACTTAACATTCCCACCTTTAAACTTAAATTTTGATAAGCATGTACACCCCTAGAATTTTATTTCCTAGTATATAAGATTAAAACATGGTAACCTCTCTCAATTCAATCACACCTAGGTATATATCTAGACTTTATACTTAGATCTCCATAAACACCATACTACAAAAAAAACAACTCCATAAACATGATCCTTCACAAAGAGGACTATTTAAATCGATCTATTAGGCTTGATCTGAGATATTGACACATTCAATAGGCATCAACAATGCCCAATCAAAATGAGAAACTCCAAGAAGGTAGTTCACCTTCATGGAATTGTGCATCTCTTAATGACCATGAAACTATAGAAACACTCAGAAGGTTTCTTCTCCTCAATATTTGATACGGGTTCTCTAAAAGTGGGTCAGCTATAATTTTTTAGTCTTTTTTTACTTCTTTGATGAATTGGGTTCTCACATCAACTGCCACATAGGTGGCCTTTTACTATAATTTCATAGCTTGTAGGAACCACTAATTATTTCCATAATAATATCACTACCATGGGTAGGCTACATTCACCCACCACAGAATAGATCCAAAATAACAACAATAGGTATTTATAGAGGAAAGTTCTAAGTATGGAATAAAATCATTGTCAGGGTACTAAACATTTTGAGCTAGATAACTTCTTTACCGATCAAGCACTTGATCTTCTCAAATTACACACATACATAAATTTACAATGGTTAAGATGCCCCATCTTCCACTAATTCTCACCCATCAAATCCTACTTTTGGTTCCCATGTAGGCCATACTCATTAATATTTTCTACCATGAACTAAAAACTTGCATAACCTCTTCCTCATGCTTGGCTCCTCTCACGGATTACATCTACATCCAAGCTATGCAAGTCCAATGTCACTTCCTTTCTCCCATTCTGAGATACACCACTAAATGTAAAACTGAGCATGGAAAGAGAATTAAGAAAAACAAAAATAAAGAACAAAATAAACATATTTTATTTATCCTGGAAAATTAGCAACAAAGATATCTTTGTTACCTTTAAATAATTGATATG
>JASDQU010169969.1:17007-39306 GCA_032191745.1 Picea mariana | reverse complement strand
GACCTTTCCCCCCTCAGTGTGAGACTATGACCTAGTGGGGGTGCCTAGGCCACTGAGTCTCCTCATCACCTCTCTAAGAGGTGGGGGACATTACAAGGGGTGCGGAAATTCCATATACAAAAAGAAGTGTTGGGGTCAAACATGCCCTGTAGAACCAAAGTCTTTGACAAATTTGCATCTGATGATGCATCTCTTCATGGCACATGGAGTTGACCACCTGTGTTGGAGAGGCGGTCAACATCTGACTCCACATGGGGACATGTGTTCAATCTTCTCACTCGAGACAAAGAGCATACGAGAATCCAACACCTACAACAGAGTGCTCACCAATAACCAACATAAGAATACATATATACATGATTAAATCAATGAATGCTATATACAACATTTACATAATGAAATAACTAAAGTATAACATCATTATTTTACAACAAATGAAATCTGTAGTACAAAAAAAATAACTTCTAAGTACATATTGACATAATAAATTGAAATAATACAACATTAAAATACAAGGAAGGGTTAGAGATACATTACAACCACCCATGCAATGGATTAAATGATGTCACAAGTGTCTGAAACATCCTTGTCCAGGATGACTCATAGAATATCCCTTCCCAAGTTTTATCAACTTGGAACTTTTTGTGCAGAAGAACCAGCCAAACTTCATGCTCCTTCCTTCCTTCAACCAAACACTGGAATGTGACAAGCCGTGTAAACTCTGAATACTTTGCTGCTCATGACTGTCAATGTGGGAGGCCAACCAATACTCATAATGATATGACATCGTTAAACTGAAGTTGCCTTCCATTTCCACATAGTTCTTCATTAACTCATCTTCTGGTTGAGAGGTTTAAAGAGAACATATCACATGAACCATCATATTGTTTTCTTCAAGATTTTCAAAGTTACCCTTCAAAAAGATTGGTTCCACGAGAGGAGGGTGGGGACTTGAATCATCTAGATATTCAACATTTTCAAACTCAAACTCATTTATCTCCTCAAAATCAGTAACTAGCTCATCCATGGATTCATCTGGAGTCTCCCAATGAATTTCCTCATCTTCTTCACTGTCAAGCTCAAGTTCAAGGGGGTCCGGATATTCAATATAAGCTTCATCTTCTGCAAGGCGAGCCTCCATGATATTTATTTGTTCGTTCATGGCCTCAAACTGTTTGGCATGGGCCAATTACATGGCCTTGAGTTGTTTAGTATGGGCATAATGCATGTTCAGAATTATTTCTTTAAGCTCCTTAATAGGATTTTGTGGAGTATCTTCTTCTGTGTCTGAACTAATTGTGTCCATATCTAGGAGGTTCTTTCCCCTCCATCTTTCCATAAAGTCATCATCCGATTCATGTGGAAACATGCTAACTTCATCCAAAAACCTTTTCAAGTTCAAGGATGCAGAGAACAAGCCATGAGTTCCTTCTCGAAGAAAACTTTGTCAATTGATTTTAAAGTGGAGTTGCCAAATGACCAAGTTTATTTCAGACAAACAAGAGCATCAAACAAAGCAAAAATAAGAAGGAAAATAGAAGTTAATTTATTATGTTTGGAACAAGCATTGGAAATCAATGAGTGCTTCTTCGCCAAGAATCTCAAGCAGCCAACAAGGATTGATCCTAGTAGTATACTTGATATATTTGATCAATGGAGTTGCCACTTGGAAATGAAGCAAACAGAAACAACAAATGCAAGTTCAAAGAATTTTTATTTCTAAAAAAACATTAGTCATTTTGACCAAGGATAAATGACTTATCCCCGAAAACGACGCCAAAGGTGTTTCCGTCCTTATACACACTTGCAAATATGAGCTAAGTCCAACTCACTTATTGTGTCCTTGGAGGCACAATGCCTAGGTTCACAGCCCACACTGTCACTTTGACCAAAACCTCTTCTGTCTAGGCTCACTCCTAGGGAAGCCGAGGGGGCTAGTCCCTAGTTTCTAGATTAGTTTTAGAGTTAAGTTCTAGGAGTTATTTTTAATTATTTACAAGGTTTGGGGGATTCTAATCCTAAGATGCACAAGCAACAATGCAAGATGCAAAGGTTAGAATGTAAAGCAAGCCTTTTCCTAGGGCAACTAAAACTAGTGCCTAAAGATTGGGCAAGGGGTCAACTAAGTTAGAGGGTTGTTCGTTACAAGTAGATTACAAGTTGTTTACAAGATTACAAAAGAATAAATTGAACCAATGAACATTAGATACAGTTGCTTACAAGTTAAGATGCTATGATACAAATGATACATAGAGCAAGCTAACAATGTTTTATCTTTATATGTGTAGGATATCAAAGGACAAAAGCATCAACATTAACACATCATCGCATTTATGAGATCATCATCAAAATATCAATATCATCAACACATTCAAGAAGATTTAGATCTTTTAAGCACAAGTATTATAGATGAAGACCAACCACCCTTAAATATTAAACCCACAAGTAGTTTTAAAGAGTTAAGTCCCAGGTTAAGTTGTTAAGCTTTCTTAAGGTTTTCAAATGTTATTAAGCTTTCACCAAAGCCTCCTCCTCCTATTGCCAAATAACTACTGGATGCTCAATAAGTGTTGCCACCCTAGCTTCACAGGTCAACCTAAAACAAGAGTACTTCCCGGAGATGACACATCCTATGTACCGTGAGACAGTCCCCTACCTACACCCTCCGTTGTTTTCCTCAAACCCCATTTTAGATGGTGAAGATGGTGGTCTAAGGTACCCTAAAGAGTCTATTAAGTTTATATTTTAGTTTGGTAGACTTTTAGGAGTGTTTTAAAGATTTTATGACACTCTTTAATGGTGATTTAGTGACTTGGCCGAAACTCACTTCAGCCTTTAAAATGTGTTGATTAAGTTACAAGATCAAGAGCATTAACACACGTATATGTCACTAAAATGCACAATTTATATAGCTTGAAGATAAATAACAAAAGGCAAGAACAACTTGCCAACCAATAGAAGATATATAATCACACTTATACCATGTTCAATAGCATTTAAATAAGAGCATCAAGTGTGAAGAGAAGAATATTTATGTGTGCCTACTTATCAACTTTAAAAAAAGAAGTTACTCTAAGCATATGGCATCAAAAGATCTATGCAATAAACAAAACACCATTCACTTAGTTAAGCATTTAGTTCATAGATCTAAGCATGAGACATAAAAATAAGCGTTTGTGGAACTAAGCATGCATGAGATCTCAATAAGTTGATTTAGGTGCCCAATAGGCTTAAGTCGGAGAATTACTAAGTGTATCAGATCTAGATCTAGGATATTAGAACATTATAGTATTTAGACCATTAACCACAAATTAAAACCCTAACCTAACCCTTTGAAGTATTCCTCTTCCAACAAGGTAGGCAATTAATTATCTTGCTTATTAAGAAATTATTGAGGAAAGAAACAAGCAAGCAAAGAAGCAAGCCAAAAAGCAAACCAACAAGCAAGCAAGAAGAAAGCAAAGGGAGAAAGAGAAACAAACAAACCAAAAGACAAGAAAGCAAACCCTACCCCATGTCCTAGGGTTTGGGAGATACCCTTTATCTCACAAATCCTCACGTTTAGCAAGAGAAAGATAAAAAATATATATATAAATTAAGATCTAGACTATAACCCTAACTACCCAAGGTTCACACGTGGGAGGGGGCCGTACCCTTTCCCTCCCACAAATGTGAGCCACTAGAAGCAAGCAAAAGAAGGAGAAAAAATGTACAAGAAAGCCTAGAAATTGAAGGAGAAAGGTTGAGAAATAACTACCAATCCCTTGGGGGGAATTTGAGTGTTGTGTAGATGCCTTTGGGTAGCCAAAACCCCTCTCAACCAGATTTGAACTTGCAAAAACCAGCTATGCTTGCTGGAAATGTCACACACAACTCTACAAATGAAGAAAAACTTTTGCCTTTTTAGGGAAAAAAAAATTCTTAAGAAAAATTTGAAATTTTTGATATAAAATGACCTATATTACTAGATTATGCTAGCTGAAATATATGCGAATGAACATCAATATAGAAGAAGAGTAAAGGGTGAGAAAAACATGGAGTATAGACGTGTCTCAAGATATCCTTCTTGCTTGTGGTGTTCCCAACGAAACCCTTGAAGCAAAACCTACAAAAAGTTGAAAGATGATGTGCATACAAGAGATAATATGTTGAATATGTTAGCAAGATGACACTTCAATCCTATCTAACATATCAAGATATATAGATCTACAAGAACATGCATTGATAAATCTACCCAAGTAACACTTTACCTAAGATCCAATGTGTACAATCATCAAACAAATCGGTACAAGTTTACCTCATGTGCATAAGAAGAACAAGAACATGCATTTCTCCTCTAGTTATCCTCCAAAGCTTCTCCTTTATTATTATTCAAGAAAATAGATCTTGGAGAGAAAATACTCCAAAACCCTAAGAGCATAGAATGGAAATTATGGAACAATAGAGAGAGAGAGAGTGGAAAATCAAGTAGCATAACAATAGCTCAAGATATGGTGAGTTGGGAATGAGGAGAGGGATCTATTTATACTTGGAGAGGCAAACCTACCTCTCTTGGATCAATGACAAGTGTCCACCACCAAGCACAAGATGAGATCCTAAGGCTAGGGCACACCCTCTAGGGTTTAGATCATAGATCTAGGGTGTATATGGGTGTGGGAGGTGTTGGGATTACACAAAACAAAAGTGAGAGGCTATGGGATTCGTGCTAGGGAAAAGAAAGAGGCCCCAATAATTAAAAATGATTTTTCCTTGGAGATCAACAAAAGGGGGGCGTAACTCTCCTTGGAGGGCGCAAAAAAAGGGGGAAATGGAAGGAATGGAGTGGGATTAATGAGAAAAAGTGAGTGGGATCACCCTAGGAGGTGATGTGGGGGTTAAAGGGAGTCATAAATCATGAGAGGGGACCCCATTTAAGTCACAACATCCACCACCAAGAAAAAAACGTCAATCCCCCTAGGGGGGCGTAGCTTTTGAGTGTGGTGAGAGGGTAAGGGTGTTTAAAGTGTTGAAACAAGGTTGGGTGGTTATGTTATGCTTAGGAAGTCTCTCTCTAACCATTATTTCACCTTTTTCATCCTTTAAATGCATTAGTACAATTTTACACTTTTGCCATGTTTGGACTTTAGCAATTAGAATTGTTGTTTTTGACTGATTGATAGTCCGGGTGGAAAAACCCATGGCTAAAGTTGTCCGACTAAATTGAAACTCAGTATATAGATGTAGGGGGTGCTATTCCATTTCTTTTGAGCACAAATACCCCTATCAAAAATCCAAAGACCTAGTTTTTACAATTTTTGCTCAAAAATAATTAAACCTCCAAACTTAGGGAAATTTAATTAAAAATTAATTAATTAAAAAAAACTATACCAGACTCGACGAAATTTCGCGAAACTTTCTAAGATGTCTTGCATGGTCATTTACAATGATTCCCTATAATAGTTACCAAAAGATAAATCCACTAGAACGTCGTTCACCACTTTGGAGGAATTATTGTAAGTGTGAGGGAAAAGCTCAAGGGAAATCAATAAGGCTAAAAAGCCCAATTGATAACCTGAGGATAAAAAAAACTCGGTGAAAGGAACTCTCCCAATGAACCGATCCCAAGGTAACTGACCTAGACATGACTCATGCAAACCTATTACATTATTAACCCACGCAGGGGTGCGGAAATTACAAATACAAAAAGAAGTGTTGAGGCCAAACATGCTCTGTAGAACCAAAGTCTTTGAAAAATTTGCATTTGATGATGCATCTCTTCATGGCACATGGATTTGACCACCTGTGTTGGAGAGGCGGTCAACAATATCAAAGTTGGTTAGCTTGAGAACAATGTAACCACTGGAAGGAAGATCATATTTGTCGCAGTAACTTGTCATTGCAGCTGCAACACACTCTCTTTGTGAAGATCGATGAGAACTATCTTAAGATCATTGGTGTTAATTCCTTCACTGGGAATTTCTACCTACCCTAGCACACCCCCTGCAACCTTCAATTTGTAGTTTGGTGAAGTCCGAAAATTTTGAAATTTCTCAGATCTAGGTTTTCTACCGGGGAAAATGAGTACCAATATGAGATTTGAAGAAAGATTGGATGGAGAAGATAACTTCATATCCTGGAAGCATAGGGTACTCCTCATTCTAGAAGAGAATGAGTTATTGGATCATATCAAGTAGGTACTTCCAGAATCATAAGAAGACGAATCCAAAGCAAAGTTCATGAAGAATGAATTCAAGGCCAAGAGGATCGTGACATAATCGATTAAGGATCATCTGATACGAAATGTATTAGAACTAAAGACACCGAAGGAAATGTTTGATTCCCTAACCAAACTTTATGAAAGCAAGAGCACCAACCAAAAGCATACTCTGAGGCATCAACCTAGAAATGTAACAATGAGCAAGTCAGAAACAGTCTCCAACTGTTTCATGAGAATCTCACAGATCAATGACCAGTTAGCAGCTATTGGAGACTCAATGGACAATACTGAACTTGTGACTAGTACACTCAATGGATTCCTTTCCTCTTGGGACCTATTTGTTAAAGGGATTTGTGCAAGAAACAAGTTACCCAAATTTGACAAGTTATGATCATATTGTACCAAAGAAGAATCTAGGCTGATATCCAAATCTCAGAAGACAAATGATGATGAAAACCAAGCTCTTGCCGCTCATGTGAAGAAAAGGAAAGAGAGAAGAGAAGTCAGTCTGAAGAAAGATTAAGACTGTTATAAGAAGGATGCGTCAAAATTCATATGCTACAGTTTCCATAAGCTGGGACATTATGCCTTTCAATGTCCTCATAAGAATGAGAAAGGAAAGCATCATGCACATGCAACAGATACGAAGACAAAGGAGTCAAAAGATGAAGAGTATGTATTTTAGATAGTGGTGCTTCCAAACACATGATTGGGAAGTAGGAGACAACTCAAATGGGACAACAACAACTAGACTCTAGGTTTGCATATCAGGTTTGATATTTTATATTGTTATAGCTTAAGTAAGTGTTGTGACTAGAATATCAGTCTTTAGAGTTCCATTGCTGTCAAATGTTTAGTAACACTTGAATATTGTTGATATGATGATCATTAAGTAAAATCTCATTGTTTAGTATTAATGATACACTTGTTTACAAGATAAATTGATCCCCTCTAAGAGATGTTCTTGGTTGTTGACCTTGTTCCAGGCATGTTATCTTGTAAATTCCATGGAGGTTACCATGGAGATATTGTTGTTCTTATTTCTTGTTATTGTATTTTGTTTTGGCTCTTGTCTTGGGCAGGTCATAGGTGATAGCTATGAGAAGGAGTTATTGTGACAATTTTTTCCGTTCTTGTTTTTATCATAAGAATATTGTTATTGTCTGTTGTTTTCCCTTGTTGTTGCTCTTGTTCAAGGCAGGTTGTTGAATTTTAATGGTGGCTCAAGCACATGTATTTTATTTTCAATTTAGCATGAACTTGAACCATAAACAATGCAACAACACAATAGCTGCAGTAAACCAATATCACAAGAAGAATAACCATACACAAGACACACAAAGTTATCCTGGGAAAACCCTTCTCAACAAAGGGAAAAACCCAACAACCCTTTACTATATTGCCAAGAGAAGAACCCTCTCAACAGAAAAACGTAGTGCACACAAGAGGGTTCTCTATGACCAAGAAATATAGCGCATAAGAAGTGCGCACCAAATTTCATCTCTCCAAGTTAAGCGTTGAGTGAATGAGATATAATCTATAATGGGGATGTATCTCTCTAATAAATAGATGACCTAACTCATCAAATAGATGCGTTTATTGCTAGAATAGGGCCAGCTTGTACAACTTAATAATATAATTAATATTTTACATAATATTAATTATCTTTATACAATAGGGCTGACTTGTACCCTTCACAATACAAATTAGGGTTTTACAATAGTCTTACTCTTTGAAAATATAAAAAGGGGTCTCACACACATCCTCTAATGCTCTGCCACTAGGGACAAGTCCACATGTGCTCAACCACAAGGGACGTGACTCTAAAATAGATCAACTCAACTAAATCCATAGGAGTAGGAACTGGAGAGCCATCTCAAGTCGACTCAACTAATTCCATAGGAGTACGACAAGGGACCATCTCAATTCATCTCAACTCAGTCCAGAGGAGCACGACAAGAGACCAACACAAGTCATCTCAACTCAGTCTAGAGGAGTACAACTCACCTATCATATATGTGTTCTCACAGATCATCTCAACTCAGTCCAGAAGAGTACGATCTAGAGAATGTCTAATGAAGTTGTAGTCATCAACACTCCCTCTCAACTAGGGAGGCATTCTCCACCATGCCAAGTCTTTCACAGAAGTACTCGAACTTCATCCTGGCAAGTGGTTTGGTGAAGACATCTGCAACTTGCTCGTGTGTAGAAAGGTATTGCACATGTATTGCTTTCCTTTGCACCATATCTCTGATGTAATGGTATTTTATCTCAATGTGTTTTGATTTATCGTGAAACACGAGATTCTTTGAGAGATTCACACAACTCTGGTTATCGCAATGGATAACAGTGGAATCCATCTTGTGTCCAAATAAGTCTGCAAGGAGTTTGCGAAGCCACACTGCTTCATGGACTACCACACATAATGCAATGTACTCTGCTTCTGTGTTACAAAAAGCCACATAATTCTATTTCTTGTAGCATCGGGAAACCATGGCAGATCCCAAACTAAAACAACAACCGAAGGTACTCTTTTGGTCCACTGCGCTCCCTGCCCAATCTACATCGGTTGTGAAGGACACAAGGGTTTCGTAATGAACAACTTCAGTCTGAATCGATAATAAGATACATATAATAATGATTGATTGTAAAATAATGATGACATTACAAGGATAGGGCCTGGCTACATATATATGCTCTTTATGGTTTTTATGAAGAGATATGACTTTTTAGTCATGACCTTTTATTACATTAATGTTTAATTTATTTAATTTATTTATATTAATGTCTTTTTATTATTTATTTATTGTAACATTTCCCTTCTCGTAAATTTTGCTTTGTCCTCAAAGCAATGGTAAGGAAGGATGTAACTGGAAAAAGTGCTCTGACTCCCATGCTGCGTCTTCTTCCAGTAGATTTTTCCATTTAATCAGGTATTCCTTGATTACTCGAGAACGTAATCTCTTTTCCTGGGTGTCGATAATGGCTTCGGGCTCTAAAATGATTCTTCCTTCCTCATCCAACACATAAAGTATAGTTTGTGCCTTTTGTTGTTTCCCAAAGGCTCTCTTTAGACACGATACATGAAAAATGTTGTGGATGCAACTTTTATCTGGTAAATCCAACTAGAAAGCTACGTGACTAATTTTTCTATTTATTTGATATGGTCCATAAAATTTTGGTGCCAATTTATTCTTCCCATGTTGTTTAAGGGACAATTGTTTGTAATGTTGAAGTCTCACAAATACCCGGTCTCCTACTTTGAACTCTCTTTCTATTAGGTTTTGGTCAGCTTGTTGCTTCATTTGATTCCTTGCAACTGTTAAGTTTTCTCTGAGTAACTGAAGGATTTTCTGAATTTTGTCTAAATGGTATTTTACTAACGCAAATTTTATGTGGCTAGTGGCCAACTCCTTCCACGATGGAGGTGTGTAACCATTAAGAGCTTGGAATGGTGTCATTTTAGTTGACGTGTGATAAGTGGAATTATACCACTACTTAGCAAGGTGCAACCACTTAAACCATTTATTTTGTTTTTCGGAGATAAAACAATGAAGATAGGTTTCTAAACATTTATTGACAACTTCTTTCTGACCATCTGTTTGAGGGTGGTATGCTGAGCTCATATTGAGAGAGGTTTCGATCTGTTTGCAAAATTCTCTCCAAAAATTCCCTTAAAATTTGGCATCTCTATCGTTGACGATAACCTGAGGGAACCCATGTAGTTTGTAAATATTCTTACAGAATATTTCAACTGTTTGCTTTGTTGAATCTGTTTTCCTTACTCCAATAAAGTGTGCATACTTGGTTAGTCTGTCTACTACTACTAATATTTTATCTTTTCAGTCAGATATGGGTAGTCCTTCAATGAAATCCATCGAAATTTCTTCCCATTTTTTATTGGGAATTTGTAACAGATGGAGTAACCCAGGGGTCGACACATTTTCATTTTTGTTCCTTTGACATAGATCACATTCTACTACATATTTTTGAATATCTGCACTCATCCCTTTCCAAAAAAATGATCTTCGCGCATTATAGTATGTTTTGAAAAATCCTATGTGACCTGTAGTTGGGCAATCATGAGATTCTTGAAGAACCTTGGCTTTAAATCTTGAGTTGGTATTTAAGTATATTCTCCCTTTATACCATAAGATGTTTCTCTTCCATTCAAACTTAGGGTATTGATTTAAATTGTTGATTATAGAGCAAGTCTATGGGTTTTTTGCATACTCATTTCGACTTTCATCCAACCATTATGGAATGGCTATTGATATTGAAAAAACTTGTGTTTCTTCATCTTTTTGTGATAGGACATCAGCCGCAATGTTGTCTTTTCCTATTTTATGTAGAATTTCCATATCAAATGTGGCAATTTTCTCTATCCATTTTTGTTGTTTGGTTGACAATGTTTTTTGTTGTAACAAGTACTGGAAACTGTTATGATTTGTGAGTATCAAGAACTTACTTCCCAATAGATATTGGCACCATTTTGTTAATGCTTGCATGATGGCAAGCATTTCCTTGTTGTAAGCATTTTGTTTTATTTAATTTCCTTCTCTCAAAAGCTATTGGGTGCCCATCTTGCATCAATATTGCTCCAATTCCAAAACCTGACACATCACACTCAATGATGAAAGGTTTGGAGAAGTCAGGTGTTGCTAATACTAGGGTCGTGGACATAATGTTTTTTAAGTTTTCAAAACATTTTTGTGCTTCCAAATTCCATTGGAAGGAGTTTTTCTTAAGGTGATTTGTTGGGNGGGGGTTAAATGAGAATAATTCTTGACGAATCTTTGATAGTATCCTACCAATCCTATAAATCCTCTTAACTTGGATATGTTTTTGGGTTTAGGACATTCTGTGATTGCCCTAATTTTCATGGGGTCTACCTTGACTCTTTTTTTGGATATGATGTGACCAAGGTAGTCTACTTCCTCCTTGCCAAATGTACATTTTGACATTTTGGCATAGAATTGATTTTCCTCTAGAACAAATAACACTTGTCCCAAATGATTCATATGCTCCTCCCATGTTTTATTGTACACTAAGATATCATCGAAGAAAACTAAGGCATGTTTCCGTAAGTATGGGTGAAACAATTCATTCATTGTCGCTTGGAAGTTTGCGGGGGAATTAATTAGCCTGAAAGACATCACCTTGAATTTGTAGTTTCCTTCGTGTGTCTGGAAGGCAGTCTTGGCTACATATTCTAGTCTGACTCTAATCTGGTAGTACCCAGTTCTTAAATGAAGTTTTGAAAAATATCTTGCTCCATGAAGTTCATCCAACATTTCGTCAATAAATGGGATGGGAAATTTGTTTTAAATTGTTATTTTGTTTATCCCTTGTTAATCTATGCATAATCTGAAATATCCACATTTCTTTTAAACTAGCACTATTGGAGCTTCATATGAACTTCTGCTTTTTTTGATGACACCACATTTTAATAGGTCTTGGACTAATATTTCTATCTTTGTTTTGTGGTGATAAGGGTATCGGTATGGTCTAACCTTGACTGGGCTTGATCCTGGTTTAACTTCAATTATATGTTCAATTCTTCTTTGAGGCGATAACTTGATGGGAAGGTATTGAAATACCTTCTTGTAATCTGATACTAATGTCACAAGGGTTTCGTAATGAAAAGATTCACTTTGAATCCATAATAAGATACATATAATAATAATTTATTGTAAAATAATGATGATATTACAAGGATAGGGCATGCCTATATATATGCCCTTTATGGTTTTTATGAAGATTCATGAACTTTTACTACATTAATGTTTAATTTACTTTATTTATTTATCTTAATGTGTTTATATTATATATTTATTGTAACATCGACGTATCCCTGCAATCTCATGTCTACACCGGAGGCATATCTCAGTCCATAACCAACTGTGCCTCGTAAATATCTCAACACATGCTTTGTTGCTATCTAGTGTGTATGTCTCGACTGATTCATAAACTGATTGAGTACACTCACTGCATAGCATATATCAGATCTGGTGTTAACCAAATACATCAATGATCCAATTAGCTGTCTGTAAAGATGTGGATCAATCTCGCATGAATTGGAAGAAGTCTCATTTAGTTCCTTTAGATTCATCACCATTGGTGTAGCCATGGGCTTGCAGTCCCTCATCCCGAATTTCTTCAATATCCCAACTGTGTATTTCCCCTGACTCAAGAGAATATCATCAGTCCTCTGCCACACTTCTAGTCCCAAGAAGTAGTGCATCATACCAAGGTCCTTCATCTTGAATTCAGAAGCCAATGCATGCTTGCATTCAACAATAAGGCTTTCTGAACCGGTGAGTAATAAGTCATCAACATATAGAACCAAAATTAGGCACTCGTCACCAATAATGTTGTAGTATATGTTGGGATCAACAACACTCTTGCTGAAGCCCAAACTCATCAAGTATCCATCAATCTTCTCATACCATGGACGAGGTGCCTGCTTTATTCCATACATGGCTTTCTTCAACCTACACACATGAGACTCCTTCTCATGTATCATGAATCCATCTGGTTGCTCAATGTAAACGTCTTCCTCAATCTCTCCATTCAGAAAGGATGTCTTCACATCCATCTGATGTAGTCTCCAACCCATGGATGTGACAAGGGAAATAATCATACGGATGGAAGTGTATTAGGAAATAGGAGCAAATGTCTCCTCATAATCTATTCCCTCCACCTGAGAGAATCCTCTAGCCAAAAAAATTTCTTTGTACTTCTCAACACTTCCATCAGTTGCACGTTTGATCTTATAGATCCACTTGGAAGTCACTACAAACTTCTGTTTTGGTCTCGGAACAATATACCACACATCATTCTTCATGATGGACTAATACTCTTTGGTCATGGAATCTTGCCAAACCTGTTGATCTTCTACTTCTCCATGACAAGAAGGCTCAGTATTAATGATGTGGCTCATAGCTGAAACATAGATTGAAAATATTTATGGTCTCTTTCTCTCTCAGAATGTACCACGAGGAGCCACGTGTCCCTCTGCCTCCTGCAGAGTCTATCGAGACCATGCAGGCCTCTTCTGGCCTACTGTAATGTCTCTGGGAACATCAACTGGAGCTATGAGATCAAATGGATCAATAACTGGCTCCCTATGAATTGATAAAGGGGGAGAAAGTATTGTCTCTTCTTTCTTCTTGTTGTCAATCTCCATCTAAGATTCTATGGATATTCAGAAGGTTATTTTCTTCAAAGGTGACATCTCTGCTAACCTCAATTTGTCTCTGACTAGGGATGTAGATTTGGTATGTCTCTGAAGATTCATTGTACCCCACAAATGTACCCTTTCTTCCCAAAGGGTATAGCTTGGTCCTCTTTTCCTTGGGAACATGAATGTATACTAGACACCCAAATATCCTGAAGTGTCTAACCTCAGGATTCACTCCGGTGAAATCTTCTTCGGGAGTCACATTCTTCAGAATCTTATGAGGAATCATGTTCTGAATGTACACAATTGTCATGGATTCCTCTACCCATAGAATCATCGATTATGATCATGTATCATCACTTTGGTTTCCTCAACAATGGATCTGTTCTTCCTCTCTGCAACCCCATTTTGTTGAGGGTTATAAGGAACAATGTAATCCCTCTTGATCCCCGCCTCAATACATAAATCATTGAAATCCCTAGAGGTGTACTCTCCTCCATTATCTGATCTCAATACCTTGATCTTCCTCCTGGTCAGGTTCTCAACCTGAGCTCTAAAATCTTGAAATCTCGAAAGGACTCCATCCTTGGTTTTCAAGAAGTAAATCCAAATCTTCCGAGAGTGATCATCGATGGAGAGAACATAGTACAAGTATCCGCTCAAGGAAGCAACAATCATAAGGTCCACAAACATCTATGTATCAAGTCTAAGATCCCCTTGGATCTACTGTCACTGCTTGGAAATGACCCCTTGAAATTCATGCCAAGAGCACAACCTATGCAAATGTCATCATGTTCAATATGTATCTTTGCAAGGCCTGCCACCATCTTCCCCAGAGCAGGAAGGGATCTATAATGTAAATGAGCAAGTCTCCTATGCCATAGCTCGCTCAATCTGATAGTATAATGTAACAAGGCCTAAAATGGTCGAACAATCAATCTATACAAACTATTATCTCAAGCAACAATCACTCAGGTAGAATCCATGCGTGAGTTATTGTGCCATGCAAGAAATTTTCCTTCAGAGAAAATAACCTTGTAGTCTTTATCCTCTAAGGCAGAAAAAAGTTAAGGGTCATTTTTGCAGTTGTAGCAAGAAGCTGACGGCTAGCTTAGAAAGGTGTTGGAGTAGCTTGTGCAATGGCTCTTTCAAAAACACTTCTTTGATTCCATGTTGAATTTTAATGGTGGCTCAAGCACATGTAGTTTCTTTTCAATTTAGCATGAACTTGAACCATAAACAATGCAACAACACAATAGTTGCAGTAAACCAAGATCACAAGAAGAATAACCATGCACAAGACATAAGAAGTTATCTTGGGAAAACCCTTCTCAACCAAGGGGAAAACCCAACAACCCTTTACTATATTACCAAGAGAATAACCCTCTCTACAAAAAAACCTAGCGCACACAAGAGGGTGCTCTATGACCAAGAAAGATAATGCATAATAAGTGCACACCAAATTTCAGCTCTCCAAGTTAAGAGTTGAGTGAATGAGATATAATCCACAATGGGGATGCATCTCTCTAATAAATACATGACCTAACTCATCAAATAGATGTGTCTATTGGAACAATAGGGCCGACTTGTACAACTCAATAACATAATTAATCTTTTACATAGTATTAATTGTCTTTACATAGTAGGGACGACTTGTACCCTTCACAATACAAATTAGGGTTTTACAGTAGTCTTAATCTTTGACAATATAGCAAGGGGTCTCACACACATCCTCTAGTGATCTGCCACTAGGGACAAGTCCACATGTGCTCAACCACAAGGGACGTCACTCTCAAACAGATCAACTCAACTAAATCCATAGGAGTACGAAATGGAGAGCCATCTCAAGTCGACTCAACTAAGTCCATAGGAGTATGACAGGAGACCATCTTAAGTCATATCAACTCAGTCCAGAGGAGCACGACAAGAGACCAACACAAGTCATATCAACTCAGTCCAGAGGAGTATGACTCACCTATCACATGGGTGTTCTCATAGATCATCTCAACTCAGTCAAGAGGAGTACGATCCGGATAATGTCTCATGAAGTTGCAATCATCAACACAGGTCACAGTTAATAGATCTAAGAGGGAGCTATAATGATAGTTGCAAGAGGCAACATATTAGATGGTCTCTGGTTGAGACATGGAGTAGACTATCCATACATAGAGTTGTGTACATGACCATACACATCCATGTAATTAAGGAGAAGAGGACAAAGTTAAAACCTTCTGGAAAAAATGATACTTTTGCGGGAAACATATTATTTCATATGGAGATTGATTGTAAGGAGTAGAAGGATCTGAAGATGACTATACAAATCCCTCTAAGTTCAATTGATCACTCTTCAGATCATTAGGAAGAGTCAGTAGAGCCAGAAGGGCCTACCCAGAATCGTTTAAATGACCAGGTAGAGACCAACATGGTCCCATGATACTTTGCAGGATGCAAAGGGGGTGTAGATATATGGCATCGATGAGCCATATGAGGAGGAGGAGTAGATGGCTCTACTAGTGTTGAGGCAGGAGGCCCCACCAAGTACCAACTCAAAATAATCTAGAGTTCAGAGGGAGTCATCTCTTAGGATCCAGTAGGGAGGAGCAACCTCTCCAGGACATTTCATAGGAGATAAGACTCTAGAGGAGGTTAGCACATGCAGAGGGAGCATATGGCTCCGGAGGTTATATAGACTCGGAGTGAACCTGATCTTAGAGAGAGTCAGTGGATTAAATACTTTCATTTAGAAAGTATTCCTCCTCAGATTCAGAAGGGAGAGAGAGACGTATTCCAGGACTGACAGATAGGTGCCATGAGTTGAGGAGGCTAGATCGAATCTTTAGAGGCTTTGAGGAGATATGAGACCTCTTGGGAGGATTCCCTTGCTTCAATAGACTTTGCTACAATGGCAGAGGAGGCAGCTAGTCAGAAGAACTGGGATATGGATTTTTCCTCAGTTCCAAATAGAGAAAGAGACCACACAAGTTTTCCAGCTATGTGGCGCTAATGAGGAAGATCATTGATTCAGAACCTTCCACTTACAAGGAAGTTGCTAAGCAACAAGTGTGTGGAAGGATGTTGTGATGGAAGAGTATCGGTCCATCATGAAAATGATGTGTGGGAAGTGGCTCTGATACCAGTACAAAGCAAGATCTATGGCTACAGGACTCTCCCATAAAGAAGAAGAATATTATGATGAGACACTTTCCACATAAGTGCAGAATAAGTGTACATAGAGAAACCACAAAGATACATGAGAAGGAGTCTCATGTCTGTAGATTGAAGGCAGCTTTGTATGAGCTTAAGCATGCACCCAGAGCATGATATGCGGATGACCTGTTATTTGAATAAGCTTGGGGATGGTTGCCCATGGATCTGATATGTGGATGACCTATTTCTTACAGGGGATGAGAATCTCATAGATGGGTGCAAGAGGGAACTCACTTCAAAGTTCAAAATTAAGGATCTGGGTCTGATGCATGATTTCGTGGGATTGGAGGTGTGACAAAGGCTAGATGAGATTTTCCTTAGCCAAGGAAAATATACTGTTGAGATCCTACAGAGATTCGAGATGTTGGACTACAAGTCCATGGCCACTCCTATGATGACAAATCTGAAGCTCTTGAGTGATTCATCTTTGGATTTGGTGGATCTTTGATCTACATACAGTTGATCGGATCCTTGATGTACCTCGTTAACACCAGGTCGAACATATGTTTTGCAGTGAGAACTTTGATTTAGTACATGGTTGAGCCTAGACATGTACATTGGATAGTTGCAAAACATGTGTTGAGGTACCTACATGGTACAATTGGATATGGATTGAGATATGTGTCATATGGAGATGTGAAGTTGTAGGGGTACACAGACTCTGACTGGGAAGGGAGTGCAGTGGACCGGAAAAGATCCTCAAGGTGTTGCTTCATTTTGGGATCATGCGTGATCTCATGGTTGAGCAGGAAGTAGACGTCAGTGGCACTCAGTCAACAAAGGAAGAGTATATTGCAGCCAGTGTTGCAAGTCGTGAAGCAATGTGGCTCCGGAAGTTGCTTGCATGGTTATTTGATCTAGAGTTGGAGCCAAATTTGATACATTGTGACAATCAAAGTTGTGTGAAGCTATCAAAGAATCATGTGTTTCATGACAAGTCAAAGCATATAGAGATAAAATACCACTACATCCGAGACATGGTGTAGATAGGAGCTGTGGAGCTCCATTAAATATCCATTGATGAGCAGATAACAGACAATCTCACCAAGCCTCCGTCTAGAGTGAAGTATGAGTACTTTAGAGACAAGCTTGGTGTGATGCAGAATGTCCACCCTCATTGAGAGGGAGGCTTGATGTTTCTCCTACACTGGGATCTCCTTTTTTCCAAGGGTTTCCCAGATCAGTCATGTGAAGTGACTGAAGAAATAATGAGCAGCATGGTACAAGTCTTTCCTACGCCATGTGAAGTGGCTAGGTGTGGTTGGGACTTGTAGCGTGGTATTTCCTACACCATGTGAAGTGGCTAGGTGTGATTGGAACCATGGCATAGCCTTGCCTAATCCATGTGAAGTGGATATAAGTGTGATTAGGGCTATGGTCATAGTCTTTCCTACACCATGTGAGGTGGGTAGGTGCGAATAAGACTACTGGGAGAGGAGAAACATCATAGCCCAGTACAAGTCTTTACTATGTCATGCGAGGTGGCTAGGTGTGAATAAGACTTGTGGCAAGTATTTCCTATGCCATGCGAGGTGGATAGGTGTGAATACGACTTGGAGCATGGTCTTGGACCATGGGATAGCCTTACCTAAGCCATGCGAGGTGGCTAGGTGTGATTGGGGATATGGAGGCAGTCTTTCCCATACCATGTGAGGTGGATGGGTGTAAATAAGGATGCGAGAAAAGAAGAAGGAACATCACAACACAGTCAGGAGGACTATGGAATTAGTTGTGTACCACTGCACTATGACAATAGTTGTGTACTATTGGAAAATATGGGTAGTTGTGTGCTACTGGATGATTGCAACATAGTCCTGGAGACTACGGAAGATGATTCAAGTTATCGATGGCCTGGTAGTAGTTGTGTGCTACTAGTCGATTGCAGAGTAGTTAGTGGACTATCAGAAGAAGATATCATGAGAAATACCTCCCTAACTAAGAGGGAGTGTTGATGTTTGGTAGTTGTGGGAGGTACTTTCTCTCCTAGATGAACTTTCTTAAATAAGAAGAAGATTATGGAAGCCAGAGAACCATTGAAAAGATGTGGAAATACCCCATAAGAGAAGTCAACCTAGAAGAATAAAGAATAATACAGTGACACCATCCCAGAGGAGAATTTGGCCCATCAAGTAGGTCAAGAAGACACCATCACTCACACTCTCTCATCCATAGAAAAGGAAGGCACAAGTCTGAGGAAGGTGACGCAACAACTGCAGTAGAATTTTTTTTTATCGTTCAGTCTTTGTGGTAACTCTCTCTTGTGCGCTACCGTTAGTAGAGGTGCGCTACTCTTGTATAGTGTTATTGTTGTAGATGTAGTGGTATTTTTGGTTGTATATTTAGCTAGCCATTGTGATAGGGTTTATCTGTTGGTTCATGGTTGGACTTTTTTTGATGGAATCTCTCTGAGAAAGGTTGGTTGGGTTTTCCCCCCATTTGGGGTTTTCCCAAGATAAATTCTTGTGTCTTCTTGTGCTTGTTACTGCTGCTCTTATTTTTAGTACATGATATAAATACTAATGTGAAATAAGATCTAAATATACTGGTAAACCTAATTTCTCTGTAAAAGTGAATAAAATCTAATAGGATTTACTAGCGCTTCATCGATCATGGCATTCATTTTTGGAGGTTCCTCTGATTTCTATCGCTGTGTTTTGGAAGTGGAGAAGTGGAGGGTGGATGAAGGTTGGATTGAAGGGCATCCAATGTTGGTGGTCTCTCCTCTATTGGCCAAGTCTTGTCTAGTAAATTGTTCTATTACTTGTGTTTTTCTTCCTATTCGGGATTGCAAAATTTATGAATTGGATTTCGAAAATGTAGCATCTTTCTGGATTGTTGGGTTAACTATCAATAGCCCTAATAATTACCTTGGTATGATTTTTCTAGGAGCTTTCCTTTGTTTCCTCCTCTAGGAAGGTAAATATTTGGAGGGTGGATTTCCTTCTATTTCGACTCTCTTCGGGTCTGGTTATCTCGCAGATTTTATAGATACAGGTCTTATATCTGATGATATTCCTTTCTAGATTCTGGATATCTTTCCATTGTGCTTTTCTATGAATTTTTTTTTAAGGAGTGTTAAGGGTTTGAGGTTTGGTTTGCTATAGGCTCTTTTTCTTTGTTCTGTTGTTCCAACTCTCTCTTCTCATATTATTGGTGAGGTTGTTCCTAACTCTACTTATTTTTGAAATCATGGCTCTGTTTACCTTGTGTGTTTTCACAAAGCATTAAGGTTCATTTGGAATGTTGTTTATTTTTTTGACAATGAATGAAAATCACTAGTGGATTAGATGACAAGTTTAGGCGCGAAGGGAATCTAACAGCTGGCGATGAAGTATAAAAAAAAGAAAAAGGTCGATGGGGGAAGGTTATTGTCAATTAGAATTCACATAGAGAGTTGATTTGCAAAGTCGAGTTACAGAGTCGAATTTCAGAGCCGAATTGCAGATCCCATTTGGACGTAGAGACCAGTCATAGAGGAAGATGTCACCACCTAAGGAAACAATGACTTCAATAGCAGTACCAAAGAAACAATGTTGTCAACCAACAAAGACGCTTGTAGTTGAAGAGACACACGAGGCATCCTCCTAGCATCGAGATTCCCCAGGGACTATGTACCACCAATAAATTCATCCAAAAAACAAGTCAACTTACAGAAAGACATGAAGTACCCACTCGTAGAGCCAGATATTCTAGAGGGAGCGATTGTGGAAGGGGACTTGTTAGGAATGATACCCACTTTAAAGTATGTCAACCACGACATTACATACATTACAAATGAGAAGAAATTTCTAGAGTTAGTGCCAAGCAAGTTCTTGAAGAAACACATTAGTTCTAAAACATAGATGATAGTCATAGAGCCACATATTTGGGATATGGGGTTGCAGAAAGAAAGAATTATGAACCTCTTCAAGATACCACACTTTGGGAGGAGCCCAAAGATTAATGCTTGTGTAAAAGTGTTGCTCAGTTGCATGCACAAGGGATGCATGCGCAAGGGATACTTGTGGCTCAACAAGCCAATATCCATTGATACAAACCTGATAGTGCACATTATCGGCCTACCGTCACAAGGGGAGGACCCCTCTCTGTTGTTTTTCGACAAGAAGAATGAAAAGGATCTAGTTGAGAGCATGAAGGAGAAGTTACATACGTTTCATGGACAAAGCAGTTTAGACTTTGTAAGCATAAGCGACTCGAAAGTAAGGTTCGCGACACAATATTTAGCTTGTAAACTCTTAAAAAAGTGTCAGAAAGATCAAGTCCCAACAACAGTGATAGTGGCAGTTGAAAGTTGCATTGAGGGTGTTCAGATGAAATGGGTGACGTTCTTACTAAACCCGTTTTTTATTGATTGTGAAGAGGCGCATGATAAAGGTATTGAGTTTCACTATGCATAGATACTCATTATAATTACACTATCATCTTGAAAGGAGCCAGATGACACATAGTTTTTGGGAGTCAAGGAAAATCCATGTCTACCTGTGCGATATCAGAATCTATGGTATACTACGCACAAGGCATGACATATGGACAATAATGTTACCTTTTAAATTTATAAGGAAACTATTAGGGAAAGAATCAAGAGGACACCGCGCATACCACCACAGGTGGTCGAGGTGTATAAGGAAGTGGCATGCTTTAAGGCAGGGTGCCACCATATGTATGTACAAGAGAAAAAGGACCTAGATCAACAAYGGCTTCCCACCCAGTACCGATTAACTAATGACAAGATGGGCCATAACATGGTAGATTGGGACGATGAGTGGAAGATTCCACCCACAGAAACATGACCCTCAGAGAAACAAAACCCAGAAGTCCAAGAGATAGATGACAATGAAGAAGAAGGAATCAAACAGGAAAAAGGAAATGGCATAGGCGAAACAACCCAGAAGACATCACCACGCACAGATAGGAAGCAAAACGAACTGGAGATAGGGAGATCCGTACCACATCAGACGAAGAATAAAGTCGTCAAGGAAGTGGCCATCCAAGCACTGACATAGGAAGACTTGGAAAAGATCGACAATCAAGTAAAATAAGTAACAAATGATGCGTTTTAGTGTGCAACACACTAGGAGGAAGAAATGCACAGATGGATGTAGGAATAGATGGTTGAGCTACGCCAACTGCTAGAAGAAACAAACATCGTGTCATGGTGACAAAAAAAGGAGGAACAAACAACATGTACTATGAAGAATGGGGAGGTAGGGTCGACAATATCTCAGTTGTTAGCAATAACATGCAAATCCAAATTGATCAAGTTAGCAACCGGGGTGGTAGAGTTCCCCACAACAAAGATGCAAGAACATGTAAGGGAACTAAGTCACATTGACTTAGTGTTATCAAAACTATCGACATATGTATTGCAATAGTTGCAGATGAGTGTGACATAAGAGATGAAATCGTTTGTAGAAAATACATCTAAAGAGTTGGTTAAGGTTACGGCTGAGAATGTAGCCTTGGAGATGGAGTACAAAAAAATCAAGCAGGAGCGCGATGAGGCCGTGCAGAAGGTTGAAAGGATGCAACAGGCATTCGAGAAGGTCTAAAAATAAATCCTAGAGGCTTAGACAAAGACAGAGGCCCCATTTGAAAAACAAGTAACGAAGATAAGAAAAGCTATTCAGGGCATCCACACATGTATAATCGACTTAGAAGTGCGCATGACACCAAGTACACCACCAGAAGAAAGGGAGAAAAGGGAGCAGACATT
>JASDQU010169968.1:5280-20112 GCA_032191745.1 Picea mariana | reverse complement strand
GGATCAGCCTATCTTTGTGATCAATTATTTTTCCTAGCCTCTTTGCTTCTATGAGGTAAGTTGTATCAATTTGTGATTTATTTTTTAATTCTTCTTTTACTATTTAAATGAAGAATTTTATCATATCCCCAATTCACAAGTATAGGCAAGAGCTTCAGTGATTTCAATCATTGTATCCCTAAGAATTCTCTGTATAGGGTAGAGGTACAGATTTTAGGTAGAGTATTAGCTAGTTCCAAATGCATCTGATGCATTTTTATTGGATGTAAAGTTGCCTTGTGCGATCTTAAAAAATTGACATATTTTGATTCCATTGCATTTTGTTTACAAAGTCCCAGCTTTAGGACTATTACATCATGGAATAACTCAACGAAAATGCAAAAAAGAAATTTCAAAATTCAAATTCCCCTTTCCTTCGGACAAACTCTGTATCTACATCTAATTCTTGAAAATGTTTTTTCCAACTTTCTCAGTTCGTAAAACATATCTTAAAGCTGCCTTTGTGTGATCTTAAAAAATTGCCATATTTTGATTCCRTTGCATTTTGTTTACAAAGCCCCAKCTTCAGGACTTTTACATCATGGCATAACTCAATGAAAAWGTAAAAAAKAAATTTCAAAATTCAAATTCCCCTTTCCTTTGGACAAACTCTATATCTACATCTAATTCTTGAAAAYGTTTTTTCTAACTTTCTCAGTTCGTAAAACATATCCCTCTATTTTTGTAGTGGTATTATAGTATATTCCTTTCTTTTGTAGTAATCCTCAATAAATATTTGTTGAATTATTGGCCTTCTTTCTTGGATCTTAATGTGCATTTGGGGTTTGACATGAAATTACTTTTTATCTGTTGAATTTAATGCAGCTGCAAAAGCCATTCTCCTTGAAGGATGACTTAAGACCCTAGTTGTGGACTAGGGCCCCCAATACTCACCTGGGGTTCTTGGTCTGGGACCAAGCAGTTAGAGCCATGGAAAAAGACCCTTGTGAGGGCCCCCAGTAGATGACTGGGGTTCTTGGTCTGGTACCAAGCACAAAAGACCCTTGTGAGGGCTCCCAGTAGATGATTGGGGTTCTTGGTCTGGGACCAAGAAGAAAGACCCTTGTATGGCCCCCCAGTAGATGACCGGGGTTCTTGGTTTGGGACCAAGCAGTTAAGTCCCTAGATATGTCTAGGCCCCTTGGACGTGTTCCAGGGTACCCATGCCTGGGGCATGGGTTGATCCTTGATCTTGTACCTTGGTGGATAAAACCCCATAAATGTTCTAAGGCAACTTGGTCTTTGATCAGGTGTTTGTTGGTGTATGACCCTTTTTAAAGGTGGGCATGACCACATGAGGGATGTATCCCATATGCAGTGATGATAAAGTTAAAAAGGTCACCTTGAGAATGAATGGAAAAGTATTGCCACCTAGTCACCTTCTTAAAACCCCCTTCACCCTTGCTTAAGTTTGTTTGGGGTTTTTGTTTTTTGCTTTAAGGGGTAATGTAAAAATATTAATTAAATGTTTAATTATAACATGCTAAATTAATATTTATATTAATTAAACATGTTGAAAAATACGGCCATAGTCCCTCTAAGAAGTTGGCCGCGAAGGGAAACCTTCGCATAACTAGTTAGCAGACTGAGGTCTCGTTCGTTATCGAAATTAACCAAATAATTATAAAAATGTTTTAAAGTTATATTGTTTTTAATTAAAATATATTTTAATAATTTTAAATAAAAAACACAATTATTTACGTTAAGAGTAATGATAGAGTTTGGATTTTTATGATAAAATTTATGTTGCAATCTTATAACGTGTATGAGTAGGTTGGCTCTACAAAATGTTGTCCTACACATTAATGTAATAAGAAGAAAGAATTGTTTGTTTAATTATAGAACTTTTTAAAGTACTTTGATAAAGTACTTTGATTGAGAAAGAGATGTTTAACCATAATCATAATATTAAATTCAACACTTTGATTCCAATTTTGGATTTGTATTTTTAGTTTAAAAAGTTTTAAAGATTAACTTTTTTATCTCATTAAAACGTTTAATGGTGAATATCAAATTTTTCCTTTTCCATTCTTCAATTTTTTATTTTTTTATTTTTTTATATATGAAATTTGTTTTTTATATATGAAATACATTTATATTAAAAATTTTTATTTTTATTTTAATTTAATTTATTTATTTAATTAAAGGTTAAATTCTTTTATTTTTATTTTTATTTTTATTTTTTTGGCAATACATTATTGGATATTTTTAAACTTTCTCTTGTCAAATCAAATCTAATTAAACTTTCTCTTGTCAAATCAAATTTAATTGAACGTGCATATGAAAAATTGTTTTTCTTTTTCCATTGATTAAAATTGATAAATTTACCTAGGGAATTGCTAATTTTCTTCATAACCACTATTTTTCTAGAAGTGAATGAAAAAGCAAAGATCACATAGACTATCATGGAAGCTTAGTTGATTTCAAATATCCAAGGAGTTAGGAAGAGGACATCCATATCCAATCACCAAGGCCCCTTTTCCATCACTTTCTTTTAATCGTGAATCTCTATAACATGATCCTAAAAAAAAAGCATGAACTTAAAAACAAAAACTTGGCACAAAACCTTATCCAACACTTTGTTGACTAAAGGTCATTAATCCAACCCATAAGGGTGTTATTGTTTACTTAGGGCTAATTGAAGCGATAAATCAAGGCATGCTATTTTTAAGATTTGAGATTGTCATAGGCTTCCATTGTCGAGAATAGTTTAACCATAGTAGATTTTGACTTCTCTACTACAAATTTCCCTTTGATCACATCCTTAAATGACCTCTTTGGAAAAGAGGTTTTCTTGCTTAGAGAACCTAGATTAATGCCTCCTTGAAGGAGCATATAAAAAAACCCTTGGATCTTACTTTGAGCTAAGTCACTTGATTAGTTTTCAAAAATACATTTTAGATATAATGAGACATGTTATAAACCATGGTTGTTATCTATTGACATATATCCATCTTAACCATAGATATATTAAGCATTGAGAGGGATACAAAATATCAAGTGCAAACCTCTCAATATTTAAAAGATCAAGGGTTAATATGGTTTTTTTACATGATGTGGGACATTAAGGATTTTTAGTTTATTTCAATAGTGTTACACACATATGTACATACATAGAAATCTCTTTCACCTTAAGTGTAAGTGTGCCTCATTTCTCTCAATACAATTGACTCTAACGAAATAAACATAGTTACCAACTTGACGAGAACCCTCCATAGTTATCATTATTTTAGAGGTTACATTTAATGGCTAATTYTACCCCTATTTTAAAAAGTGGTTCTACCGACAACACTTTTTTGGGGGGGTTAAAATTATTGTAGCACACCTGCTACTAACCCCATAMATTTTTTTGATACCCATTAAACTAAATGCATGCATCAAGKATTTAACACRCATCTAATATATTWAAAARAAAACATGAATGCGGTCTATTTAACATGCACAACAACAATCAATTCACTCAAATCATGGAGCATAATGCACAACAATTAAAACCCATAATTAAAAAAAAATGAACATGGATAAAACACTTATTTTTGTAACAAATGAGCAACCARCTATAAAGGATGGAAGTTCCACCCAACCATAGACTTGTTGCTCCAATTCTCAACAACAAATCACCCYTGACTTGGGGCTATGAATCCACAAGAGAGAGTGTCTCTTAAGGGTGTTTGTTGTCCACTAACAACTCAATATAACCCACAACAACCTAATTTCCTAGAACCATYCCAATCCACCAACTCTCTTTCACCTCTACCTGCACAACCCAAGGAATGAGACCCCTTCTCTGCACACAGTCCCTCAAKCTATCCCCCTTCCCTCCAGGGGTCCAACATAGGTTGGCTAGGAAATCTCTTTTGTTGGGGACTCCAGGAATGCTAGTTGCAAGMTGCAACATGAAAAACTCACAACATCAAGCTCACTTGCTCCTACACAAAAATCCCACTCTATAGGCCTAACGAACTGCTTCTTCATGTAATCATAGCTCCAATAAGTTGCCCCCACAAAGCCCACTATGGTTGTCTTCAAGATCTGACACTAAAAACACTCTTACTGTCCCAAAAATTACTTGTAAAAATTGCCTACAATACCCATTCGAATTTTCTTTTACACATGCATGTTGATTCTCACATTCCACAATGTTGATTCTAGTTAGCCCCATGCTCTCAATAACTATGTGAGATGACTTTTCCCACCAACTCTCGTGATTGGGGATTTGAAACACTCAAAAGGGAAAGTAGAACATTCATACAAATTAATTCTAGAAAAGTGGATTGGGATTAATACACACAAATAATTCCCCCTATTGGAACCCCCTCTCTTGTGGAAACTTATTCCCCATGACTTCGTCTGTGTTCATCTACAATCGACGAGACATTTTGTTTTATTATTTTTGATATATGATGTTTACATATTGCACCGCTTGTTCTGTGGCCATACATCATATTTACATTATACATTTCTAAACCAAGGATTAAAAATGGGGATGTTACATTCCCCTCCCCCTAAAATTTCCACCGTCTTCAGTGCACATCACCATACAGATATACATGTACACACATACAAGATCTCACATCATATTACTCGATAATTTCACAAGTTAACAACTCCTACAACAATTCCAACCAACAATTTCTCATTCCCCTCAACCTGCACAACCCAAGGAGGTGTACCCCCTTCTCTACACCATAGTCCCTTAAGTTGTACTACTTCCCTTCCAGGGCTCCAACTATTGATCTCGTTTCCTGTTAAGGACAAGTCAACCTCGTAGGGCATTCTCATGGGACTTGGATATACTCTATTCATTTTTATAGAGGTGGTGTTCTTCTATTTCTCAGTCAGGTAATGATTATATTAAGGTTTTGAATAACTGAATTTTCATTCATCGAATATTTAATGCTAGCTAGTGGAACATGCAATGAAAACATGTAAAGTTTTCGTGGAAACAATTTCAATAAAAAGAAATAAAACAAGTTCATTCATTCCACCATAACCATTTCCCATATCATAACAAGAGAAAGAAAAACATTTGAATAAAGAAACACAAAACATAGAGAAACATAGATGGTCCTTTCCAAAGAGCTTTAAATGATTTTTTACCATTCATATTATAAGGATGTAAAGGAAACACATACTCGAGATTTCATGCTTTAATAAAAGTCAGAAACCATAAAAGTCACGAGCTCACGAAATAACTCTCTATGAAGTTTGAATAAAGGAAGAAGGATGTGCGTGGGAGGAATCATGTTGTCCTAGATTTCTACAAAAAGGATTTTACATACTTTGATGAGGAAGAAGGATGTGTAGGAGGAAAGTTTGGGCATCATCCCTCCACATGAGACACAAAGTTAATAGGAAATAATACGAGTATCTGATTGTGGATGTGGGATGCAGGTGATAACCAATGCAGGATGCGATGATAACCAATGTGGAATGTGGGAGAACATGGATCCCAAATAGGTTGGTGGGAAATTTCTTTGTATCTGCATTACCAAGCTTATGTAGGATGTGTGTGCGAGTGGCTCGGATGTTTGACAAGGTAACTACCCTCGCGTCTTCATGGATAGGGAGTTTTATAGAAGGGGTCCCAGAAAGGATAAGGTAAAGGTATCAACACCAACACAAGTTAGACATGAAGTTTCTGAGTTGTGGCTCTAGGAACTCTAGTTACCAAAATGGATTCTTGCACACTTATATACAATGTAAATTTAGTTTTCTTCAAATTTTGTAAAACAATGTGGGTAGTCCTCTTGTATGGTCTACTCGTGCTCCCACATGGTGTCATCAGAGCCATAGTAGTCCCATGGGACCTTTACTAGGTCGATGGATTTGTTCCTAAGCACTTTGACTTTACGGTCCAGAATGTGCAATAGTTCCACCCGAAATTTCCCTTCATGCTCCACCTGGATTGCAGCCCAATCAATCACGTGGTTAGGATCAAACACATATTTATTCAATAAAGACACATGAAACAAATTATGAATTTTCATGGATGCAGACAATGCAAGCATGTATGAAACCGAGCCTATCTTCTTTAGAACTTCAAACGAACCATCGTATCTTGGTTCCAACTTTGGGAAACTTCCCAATCTTAGTGAACTCCTTTTAGTCTTTACTTTTAAAAACACATTCTCACCCACTTTGAATTCCATTTGTTCTACCTTTGTCGGCATAACTCTTTTGCATGGCTTGTGCAACCTTTAAATTCTTCCTAATCTTTACCATTTTCTCTTCCATGTTCCTTAGCAATTCTAGTCCAATATTTGTTCTTTCTACTGGGTTATCCCAACTCATTGGCATGTTGCATTTTCTTCCATACAAGGCTTCAAATGGGATCATATTCAATGATGCTTGATACCCATTATTATAAGCAAACTCAACTAGATGAAGGTATTCCTCCCACTTAGAAGGATTGTCCATTACATACATTATTAACATATCTTCAATTATCCAGTTGATCATCTTCATTTTCCCATATGACTTAGGGTGATATGTTGTACTAAAATTCAAAATAGTCCCAAAACCAATAAACAACCCCGTCCAAAAATTGGAAGTGAACTTGGGTTCTCTGTCTAACACTATTGCCTTAGGCACACCATGTAGTTTGGAAATTTCCTTCATATAAATCTCTATAATATTCGTTTCCTTGTGAGTCATTTTCATTGGAATAAAATGTGCAACCTTTGTAAGCTTGTACACCACTACCATTATGGAATCTTGTTGCATTGCTATTCTTGGAAACTTGGTGATAAAATATGTCGTAACTACCTCCCATTTCCATTTAAGAATGGGAAAATGATGTAGCAATCCTGCTAGATGCCTATGTTTAGTCTTCACTTTTTGACATTCAATGCACCTAGCTATGTAATCAACCACATATTTATTCATTCCAAGACAAAAATATTGGCCTCTTACCGCTACAATTATCTTCTGGTACCTTGGATGACCAACATATGGTACATTGTGCATTTCCTTCAACACTAAATTTCTCAGCACCGGAGAATTAGGAACATAAACCTTGCCCATTTCAAAGAGGATTCCATCCTCTTCTAGCCCATAGTATTTAAACTCCAGTAGTATATTTCCCTATTGTGAGCCTTCTATAACTTGTGCATAATGTTGATATGATGCTACAACTTTAAAAATTCTTCTTTTTAAAGATCAACAATACATGATAAGGGATGCAACATGCATTCCATGCACCCTCCTTCTAATTGCATCAATCACTTTATTTTATTTTCCCTTGATGTGCTTGATGTGGAAGTCATATTCACTAAGAAATTCCAGCCAACTAGTTTGTCTTACATTCAATGTTGGTTGTTCAAAGAATTTTTTTAGACCGCTATGATTTGTCTTCATTTGAATATTGTTCCCATGGGATATTGTCTCCAAATTTTTAAGGCATGAACTACATAATTTATTTCATGCTCTTTAAGATCCCTTGACTCATAACATATGACATGCACATTTTGTATAAGGACTCCACCAAGACCTTTCTTGCATGCATCTGTGCACATAATAAAATCCTCATCTGAATTAGCAACCTTTAAAATAGGTGCATTGGTCAATAATTCCTTCAAATGATGGAAACTCTCTTCACATTTGGTAGTCCACTCAAACTTTGTTCCCTTCTTTTGCAGTCAAGTGATTATATGCAATAACTTGGAGAAACCTTCAATAAATCTCCTATAGTATTGAACTAGTCCCATAAAGGATATCACTTTTATAAGATTATTTGGTCTAGGCCACCATTTTATTGTCTCAATCTTCTCAGGGTCCACCACTACGCTCTCCTCTGAAATGATGTGTCCTAAATAATATATTTTCTTTTGATAGAAAGCACACTTGATTAACTTAGCATACAATTGGTTCTCTCTCAATACATGTAGCACCATTCTCAAAAGTTGCTCATGCTCCTCCTTTGTCTTAGAGTAGATAAGAATATCATCTAAGAAAACAATAATGAATTTATCTAGGTAATATATGAACACTCCATTCATTAAATGCATAAAATTAGCTAGTGCATTTGTCATGCCAAGTGGTACCATCACAAATCATAATGGCCATACCTTTTCCTGAATTCCATCTTTCTTGTCTCCTCTTATTTTGTTCTCACATGATGGTAACCCGGCCTAGGGTCGATTTAAGAAAATATCCTTATGTTGGCACAGGGGTAGACCCAGGGTTCAACGCTACAACAACGCACCAACAAAGCCCTAACTACCGACCCTTTTGGAAACATCTGCAAAGCAGATGAAGTCTCACCCGAGGTAGAGGCAGGGTTGGTTGTAGGACTCAAGTGTCTGCAACCTTAGCTGGGACACATATCTGTGATTATAATACTTAATAAAGCACTTAGCATCATCAGTTCCTCAATATGCAATCAATATCCACTTCGCTGATAAAACCAAGCTTCACAGCATTCACACTAATCTAATGTATTTAAGCACTTAGCATAGGTAAATAGATCAGATCAAGCATATCAAGCACTAAGCATAGCCATATAGATCAGATCTAACATTCTCACATATAATAAGCACAAAGCATAAGTAGATCTATCTAAATACATCAAAGCACTTAGCAAATAACATGTGAACACATCAAGACAAAGCACAAAGAAACATAACATAGTGTTTACATGGTTCACCCCCACCTTGGGGCTACGTCCACCAACTCTTCTCCTTTATAGTCTTCAGTCAATCGGTTACAAGCATAGAGCCTCAAAACCCTTACTCCGCATAGGACAGAAGATATGTGCAACTCGCTAGATCCTTCTTCCTTGCATTACAACACTAAGCCTTCCACAATCTACTACAAGGACCTGCACTTAGCTCTACAAGTCTCTTACAGTCATACACAAAGCACTTACAGACTCTACTTGCACTTAGCATACATTCACATTACATAGATGCGCCAATACTTCTATCTAGCATAAGCACCTATTTATATATTACAAAATAGGCCTAAACATGGGTAAACCCATGGGACGACATCCCATTCCCATTACATAATCCCAAAAACCCAAAAAGGGGCCGAGATCCCGTGATCTCCGCTTTTCCTTCCGCTCCTCTTTCGATAGTTTGTCGAAGTCCCAAAATATGTCAACATGACCAAGAATCTCTCAAAACTTGGTCAAGGGCCAACAGGCCCCCAACAATCACTTGTGACTTGTCCTGAGTCACTCTGGTTTGATCAGTTCTGCTTTGAACGCCTCGAGTTTGGCTCGAGCTGCTTCGACTTACTGCTTTGCTATGGCCTCTTGCTCGATGAACTCTTGGATCACTGTGTCATTCATTGGCCCTTCTAAGCGTTGTTTTGCTGTAGTGACAACTTGTTCTAACTCTGCTCCTCGACTTTCAACCTCTGGGAAAAATTGGCATGCCTTATCTTGCACAGGTTGGAGCCATTGACTTACTTCCATAACTTTTCTCTGGATTGTATGGATATGCTGTTGGGTGGTGCATTTCTCTTGAGATCTCTTCATTCTGTCTACAGCTGACAGGGCCTTCAANATGAACTCTTGGATCACTGTGTCATTCATTGGCCCTTCTAAGCGTTGTTTTGCTGTAGTGACAACTTGTTCTAACTCTGCTCCTCAGCTTTCAACCTCTGGGAAAAATTGACATGCCTTATCTTGCACAGGTTGGAGCCATTGACTTACTTCCATAACTTTTCTCTGGATCGTATGGATCTTCTATTGGGCGGTGCATTGCTCTTGAGATCTCTTCATTCTATCTACAGCTGACAGGGCCTTCAATTGCGCCTGTAGTGTGTCTGCGTGCTGCTTCACTTCTTGGAGCTGTGACTCCAATGCCTACAATTTTGGATTCCCAGCGAGCTTCTCATATGTTTGGGTGCTGCATTTTACTCAGTTGCTTGCATTCCAGGGTAAGAGATTTTAGTCTGTCAACTGCATTATGGGTAGTTGCTTCCCTTAGGTCTCTTACATCTTGCGGGGTCTCAGGTACTGCGCGTAGCTCCAAATTTGGTATGCGTTGTTGTAGTTGTTGAATCACTTCTTCAAGTTGTGCCACCTACTGTGGGACTCTTTCTTCAGCCTTTGCTTCTATGACAGTCACAGAGAGAAGTGTTCTGTTGACCCTCTCCTTTACTTTGAGTTGCTCTGCGAGCAACTGTTACTTTTCTTTCTGCAGCTGGACTTTTTCTTCATCCCACTTTGCTTGGAGAGCAAGTTTTCCCGTTCTGCAATACTGTGTTGCTTTAAAAGGTCTCCCTGTACTTGTAATAACTCTTGGGTGGCTTGCATTGTTTCCTCCTGTGCTTTTCAAAGGTGAGCTTCGACTGTATCAACAATTCGGTGGAGTTGAGCTGACTCATCTCCCAGTTCTGGTGTTTCCAATGATAGAGGCGTAGTGGAAACTGCATGGCTGGACTGCAGTGCCTGCTGCACCCCTTGAAGTTCAACCTTAATTCGATTGTATATCTCCTCCTTAGCCTCTTGCTTCTCTACTATCTCCAACGAAGCATTGTTCAGGGTTGGTACAATGAAATCGAAGTCATCTGAGGTGAGGGTAGTCTGCATTTTGGTCATAGAGGCTTTTGATTTCTTACAGGAAGAAGGCTTCGGGGGGGGGGAACCTTCCATTTCTTCGAGGGATCCTCCTCGTCTCTAGGTGGTGTAACCTTGCCTTTCTTTTCTTCAACTTCTGTGCCATCTATCTCTCCACCATCACCTCCTTGCTCAGGTGAGATGGAAATAGTCTTCGTTGAGGTACTACTTACATCTTGGGCTTCTTCATTTTTCTTTGTCTTGCTGGGTCCAAGTGTATCATGTGTTGCTTCTGGACTATCAATATCGGAGATCTCCATAGGGTCTGTTGGAATGAGGAGGTCCGCTGACCAGTCTTTGGTGATCTCCTCCAAGTCCTCCTTTGTCAGCTTGTAGTAAGATTGAATTTGCTGCTTGTGCTCGTCAGCACACGTTGAAATATAAATGAAATGGCGGTTCGCGTTGAATTTCATTAAAGGCCGAAACCTGTGGAGAGTATTTGGCATGATGTGAGGCTCGGACTGGATGGCTATCTTCAGCTGGTTGTAATATGTGTGGAATAAAACATTTGACTTCCATTGCTTGTTCATGTCACTGGAATACCACAGTGTACTGAACTTCGTGTCTAGAGGTTCAAAGGGCTCGATGTCCAGGAAGGTCGCACCTTCCGGCATATCCCATGTGATGAAAGTGATCAGGATTAGAAGTCAGCTGAAGTGGAACTCATATCCTTTATCTTACAATTCCCTACAGCTAGTTACAACTGGTTCACGAGGTACTTCGCCTAATTCATTTGTAGGCCCTCCGTGCACTTTCCTGTGAGGTCGTCTACAAAACCAGTCACTTGGGTGGGTCGGTTCTTGCGGAATAAATTTCCTACGATCAACTGAAAGGCAAGGCATACTGCACTGCTCTATATAGAATATACATTGTAGCCTCACGTTCCCTTATCAACATCTCCGTAAGTTTCCTTGATTCTTTGTGCGAGAGCACGGTCCATGACTTTTCCAGGATAGAAATTTCGTGGGTCAGGTCCTTGCATGCTAAGCCCGGTGATCTGATTTATCAACGTCGGATCCATTGTTATACGACGGTTTAACCACAAGTATCCGCCATGGTAATAGGACAACAACAACTTGACACATGCATTCAGTTCTTGGTGCCTTCCGAAGTGAGGAATCTTCATGATATTGAGTAGTGTGGACTGTGCGAGGTTCATAGTCCATGACTGGGGAACTATCTTTGAATTCTTTCCCTTTGTTCTAGTCAAGTACTTATGTGGGGCGAGCATGTTGTATACCTTCCTGTCGTCGAGGTTGAAGTCGCTAAACTTCAACACTGCAATATTTTATTGGTCTGCGTGAACTGCACGTATCCCTTTCAGGAGGTATGCAGTGACCAAAGTGTACTCAAATTCTCTGGGCACACTGTCTCGATTGATTGTGCTACTCAGAGGTGGTAGATAGGCAGGTCAAATGCTCGGAATTAACTTAGCATTCGCAAGATTGTCTTTGTGCTTGGTTCATTTTTCATTAGTTGGCCAGGATGGTCCAGCTCGAGTAGCGGACGGAGATTCTTGCATTGTTTTTGTGGATGAAGCCTGGATACCTTCAAACATCGACATGACTCTCTCAGTCATCAAGTCGATAAAAAATTCTTCAACAACTTTCTCTGTGGCACTCAATTCTTTCGACATATGCACTCGGGATAAGCAATCGCGGGTTTGGGGAACAACTTAGACATAGTACTGAGATAGAGAGAAAGAGTGTGATGATCACTGTATAAACTTGGCTTAGTCTGCGGGCTCAAATTCTCAATTGGCAAAAGTGTTCTAGGTGCGTGGTGCGGTGGGATAAATAGGGAACTTGACAACAATTTTCTTGCAACGGGTATGAGCCTCCATTAACTCTTGTTCGGTCCATTATGGCATGATCCAATGGTCTGATGACAAACCATAATTGCCTTTCTACCCATTCGGAGCGTCGATCGAATGGTTATAATGTCCCCCACAACTATATTTATTCGTCATGGCGAAGTGCCATGTGTCGTTGTTCTGATATCCCGACGAAGCTCCTATTTTGCAATTTTTTCGTCTGCGAAGTTCCCTCTAGAACTTTCTGTAAATTTTTGATCTTAGCCCTCTTCTTACTTAGCTTTCTAGCCTTATTTCCAGTGAGATTTGTATCAGTATGCATTTTTCCATTTTGATTCTTGTCTTCTTTTAACATAGTCACTACGCGCTGTTGAAGTTCTTTTCTAGGACTCATGGGTAATACCTCTTCTTTATCTAGGATAGGTTCTTCAGTCTTCTGTGGGTCTTCTAATGTTCTTGCAGCTTCGACATCAATGTCTCTGGCATAAAATAGCTTCGATCTGTTCTCCTGGATCTGTTCTGTGATCCTTCTAGTCATGAATTCTTTTAACTCTTGTTTCTTCTGCTCCAAAACTTCTTCTTCTTCCTTTCGTTTGGCTTGATCTCTAGCAATCCAAGGTTTTCCTAGTAACATGGTAAACGAGGCGCTTCTTTCAATAAATTTAATAATCTCAAAATCTTCTTCTGTCGAAGTTCCATTAACATTCATAGGTATGCGAGCGAGCTTCCCACAAAGGTTTATCAACTTTCCTCTGAGTAGTCCTATTCCTCCTAATGAAGGAATCATAGCAGGATTCCCTATGGCTTCCCAATTTTTTTCTGTCATGATATTCACCTGTGTTTCCTCATATAGAACACAATCAATGTTGAAGTCTCCTATTCTTACTTGAATGCATTCTTTTTCCTTGAATATCTCTGATAGTCTGACATGTCGATGGTCCTTCAAGGTCTCATTTATTTGCAACAATACTTTCTCTGATTCTTTCTAGGGTTCTACCATTTCTAGATCTACCTTAGGGTTTTCTTTGTTCAGATTCATTTCTTCCAGCTTAGCAATCATTTTAGGGAAATCCAATACTTCATGGTCCATAGCTTTACAACAAAGACAACTAGGCCTTTCCCCAGGGAATTCCTTAACAAGATGTCTCGGTCTTCTGCAACTATAATAGAGGGTTAATCCTCTCTTTATTTTAAATGATCCCTAGCCTTTCCGGTACTGCGCACTAGGATCATGGTAACTAACCTACAAAAAATTATTTCTAGGATCCTGCATCCATTTGTTAGTCCAAACATTCTTTCTATGCATAGGTATAACATATCTTTCACTATTCTTATCAGATCTACTCATATCAAGCCTTCTTTCATCTATTAGTGCCCTATTTTTCATGCTAGGACAAAACCTATCAAACATACCTAGATCCATACTTTAGAAACAAAAATTTCCACTTATCTTACTTCTACAGAGCACAAAGCTTCCAGATCTAAAACTTTTAACTATTCTTACCTTTATCAGAGCACAGAGCTTGCAGATCTTACCTCTTTTAATAAAAAATTCTCACTTTTTCCTTTCTTAGAGCATAAAGCTTTCAGATATTGCTTCTTTCCTTCAGATCTGACCTCCTTTCTTCAGATCGAGATTCTTTCTTTAGCACATAGATCTATAAATTGAGTAGGATACTATGCACTAGGGCACATATCTACGCACAGAGCTTTCACAATCTCAGGTCAAATCTTTGCACAAAGCTTCTTCTTTCTCAGTTCCCAGTAATCACAGTTTCAAGTCTCGACAACAGAATCATTTGTTGGCACAGGGGAAAACCCGGGGTTCAACGCATCAACAAAGCCCTAACTACCGGCCCTTTCGGTAACACCTGCGAAGCAGATGAAGTCTCACTCGAGGTAGAGGCAGGGGTGGTTGCATGACTCAAGTGTCTAAAACCTTAGCTGGGACACAGATCTGTGATTATAATACTTAATAAAACACTTAGCACCCTCAGTTCCTCAATATGCAATCAATATCCACTTCGCTGATAAAACCGAGCTTCGAAGCATTCACACTAATATAATGTATATAAGCACTTAGCATAGGTAAATAGATCATATCAAGTAGATCAAGCACTAAGCATAGACATATAGATAAGATCTAACATTCTCACATATAATAAGCACAAAGCATAAGTAGATCTATCTAAATACATCAAATCACTTAGCAAATAACATGTGAATAGATCAAGAAAAATCACAAAGCAACATAACATAGTGTTTATGTGGTTCACCCCCACCCTGGGGCTACATCCACCAACTCTTCTCCTTTATAGTCTTCAGTTAATCGATTACAAGCACAGAGCCTCAAAACCCTTACTCCGCACAGGAAAAAAGATCTGCGCAGCTTGCTAGATCCTTCTTCCTT
>JASDQU010169966.1:3240-17372 GCA_032191745.1 Picea mariana | reverse complement strand
AACTTATGATTAATGCCATGCTGCCTGAGTCTCATCATTTTTCATGTTGTTGTCCAAGGGAATTTTTTACCAAGCCTAAGTCAGCCCCTCTGCAGTTTGTCTCTTTCCCTCATACACAGCCATCCTGAACATCCAATCAAGTCTTTGTTCGAAATCAATGAAGACTTCAGTCTGATCATCAAGATTCTCTAGTCCATGACCGACGAGCTATCGAAGACCTCTGGGTAGTGAAGTCGTACACTCATACTACACTCCTACCCGAGTTTTGAAGATTTTTAAGTTGTCGCTCGAGCTCTGAAGACCTCATCTCCAGCCATCAAGCCTTATCAGCTTCTGAGAAGATGGATACTCTACATGTATATCTTTTCGATTTCGATATGTAGCTTCGCTGTGTATTGTTCGCGGCTACACTTTATATAAGTTATATGACATGGATCTACAGTGTATTTGATTGGTAGCCATGAGTTTATTCTATCCCGAGCATGGGTATGCCTGCCTCAGTGAGACAATTGTTATTTTGCAGATGGCACCTCCCGATTTCTAGCCCCTAGGCTCACTTGTTCGGCACATCGATGAAGATTGTTAATGTATTTTAGCCATCAGATGATCTTCTGACCTCACACATTAGGGGGCATCTGTTATAACCCTAATTTGCACCAGACATGCTTACCTGGCATCAAGCCATCTCAGATTCCTTCTTTGCCAAAGCACTGCTGAACAAATCTTCTTAAAAATCTCTTTTATAAAGGCCCATGCATCCTACTCCATTATTGAACATGTGTACATGCTAGTTGACCCAAAACAGCCCGTGTGTACCTACAAAAGCACGAAAAAAGGAAATTTTCCAATGGAACACACAGCTTTGGGTAAGTTAATTAAACCTTCTAGCCATGCATGGCCAAGGGTTCGTCCAAATACGTAGCTTCTTCTAGCCTATAAAAGAGGTTTAGGGGTCCCATTTGGAAGAGGAGAATCATAGTAAAGAAACTATACCCATTTGCACATTCCCTTTGTCCCAACCCTTTAGCCATCCTTGTGCAAGAAGAGATACAGAGCAAAGACGTTGGAGGATAGTTGAAGAGGAGCCGAGGACTAGGTTCATCAAGCAGTGGCTAGCGTCGACATTGTAAGTTGATTTATTAAAGTTGGTAATAAATAAGTATTTTTCCTATCCTGCCATATGAGGTGTTTATAGTTTATTGCATACATGTTTGAATCTCTAACCCATTAATATTTGGATCAAATGCATGTAGAGTTTGTTGTGTATCTTGTGTGAATGCAGGTCAGTCATAGAGGAGAGTTGCAGTCAAGGAGCAATCAAGTGTGAATAAGGATCGATATCAAACATCTGAAATAAGGTACACTCGCTTAACTATGTATTTGCTTAATAATAATGGGGATTAGGTCTGAGACGATGGTAGAAAATAGGATTCTTTAGGTCTTTTCTGCATGCATAATTTAACCCTAGATGCTAGTCCGTAGAGGGATTTCCTACTCACAACACTGATCTGGGAGAACATATTGTTTTTCTTTCCATCTTTGGACTTTCGGCAACTAACACGTATAGAACAGAGTTAATTTAGCTGCTAAAAGTCAATGGATTCGGTAGCTAACAACACCTCTGTGGACCAAAATAAGCTGCCGAAAATCCTAAGTTTTCAAAAACCGTTCAAAATTGCAAAATTTGATTCCTTTACTCTGTCTAACTCTTAGGATTCCTTGTTTAAGTCCATAGCAATTTCAACCAAAGCTTCTAAACCAAGGTGAGCTCTTGGTTTGGGTTTTCTATATGTTAGCTTAAACCTCAAGAGTTTGATCATTTGGTAAAGTTTTTGGTTTTTCTTAGACAGTCTTTTATTCTTCCTTTTCAGAGCTACATACATCAGAGCTAGCCTTTTAAATGAGTCTCTTACCTCATCATATGTTATTTTCATAGCCTGATTCTGAGATTTGATGACTCTTTCTAACAGCCTAAGCTCTATCACTTCCTCTTTCAGCTTCTAAATCTTGGATGCTCTATTGATCTTCTTTTTTGTTGATGTCTCAGGTACCTCAAAGGCTGGAGTTTCAAATTCAATTTCCTCTCTCTCCTCTATGAGTGGTTTAGACTTAGAATCTGAGTATGGAAAATTCAAAATGTTTTTAGTAACAACACTTCTCTGGCCCTCTATTCCCTGATCAAAATCAAGATTCTTTTTTTCCTTCTTAGACTTGGGTGAAGAGGTTGGTTGTTCTATCTGAACTGGTAATAGAGCCCTTCTCTTTCTCTTACTGCTCTTTGGTGTAGATGACTTCTTGGTAGGTGTCTTCTTATTCTTAGGCTGGATCTCTTGCTCAAATTCTCCCCAAAATAGGAGATAATCCCATGTCTTTTCTCTTATCTAGATTTCCTCCATCACTATAAGCTTAATAAGACCATGATGGAACATTCTACTATTTTCTTTCTCAGGTTTAGCTTGGAAATTTTGTGCCATCTTGGTGAGGCTCCTATGAAGATAATGAGGAAAATTCAGAGGGTTTCTTCCTGTGAAATGATTGATAAGCTTGAAATGGTACAACATGACCCTGCCATACCTCCCTTCACATGTTAAGTACACCTGAATAACCTTCAGCAATTTCTACCATTTGTCTTCCAAGTAATTCTCGGGAACTTCCTTTTGCCAAATAATGCTTTGGAATTCTGGCTTAAGGTAAGATCTAAATTCAATGTATTTAATAGCAGTGGTCTTGAACCATCTCTCACCCTCTCCAGGCATCTCAGTTGCTGCAACAACACTTTCCTCGTATATCTGCATTTCCAGAGGACCCAATTGCACTTTGGATCCATCAACACTTTTGGCAAAGGCCTCTGCAATTCCCTAATGATACCCTTGTAATTTCTTACAAAACCTGTAGCAGCCTGCATCCTTCAACATTTGACAAATCTTTGGATGAGATTCCAGATAGGAAATATCTTGCAGCTCCCTCCCAAGCAATGCTCCTCCAGTAGTCATCTGCAAAAAACCTGTTAATATCTTGAAAATACTAAAATCTGGGCTAATGGATGGGAGACTAGCGCTAGGAAAAAGGAGAGAGGAAAAACAGATGAAGGGAAATCGTGAGACCAACAAATTTTTCGATGGATGATCTTCTTAAAACAAACACTCAGCAAATAAGGAACCTTAGATCATCATGTTTATTTAAAACCGACTAAGACGGACCTCAATGTGATTTATTGCACAAAATGGTGATGGCGAATGAAATCATGATGGGGTTTTCGATTTGATATCTTAGGGTTTAATGATTTTTTAAAACATCAATTAGAATCATAATGAATCGCCGATATCGTGACAAATGATCCTCATAGACAATTTCGGCAACATTTAAGATCATCATGACCTGTGTAATGATGGTGGTTTGAGAGCCTAATGGGACAGTCTAACTGGTAGCAAACTCTGCACTTTTGACAGCTAACTAAGAGTTGCACCTACCTTTTAGCTTCCAAAACTGGGAACTTTGGACAACTTGCAACCCATAAAAATTTGACCCCTAGCTGCCGAAAGCTATTTATTTGACCTTTTATATTCAAAAGTTTCAAACCATCTCTTGTCAACTTTGGATATACCTGGACACCTATTTGAGATATAAGATACACCACTAGACCATTACTCTTAAGCTTATTATAATGAAGACATTCTCAAAATGATCAGAGCAAAATTTCCAAATAGGTAACTGGAGACAAGATGACTATATCATAGGACCCTAACAAATTACACACAATGTTGACCCATATAATACAACTGATTACACCATATTCATGGTCTTGAAAATGAATCAAATATTTCCACAAGACATTCTTCACTTTTGTCATCAAACCACTCTGAAATTGTCTTTCCAAAATATGCAAAGAATTTAGACTACTCGAAAGATAGTTCTCTGATATGTAGAGTTGTTACATAGACCCCCCCTCTTCAATATTCATATTTAATAGGAGTATCCAAGATAGATGGCTCAGAGGAATAATTCAAACTGTATTGATGTTGATTCATCTTCCTCTTCGCTTATAGATTCATCATCTTCTTGAATTTTGTCATCATCCTGAATCTTGACATATTCCTCTTCATCCTCTGCTTGAATTTTGACACCTTCCTCTTGGCCTGTGAATTGATCATGACCTTGTGTTGATGCAAATATTGTGAGTACGATATCTCAAACTTGGTTTTCATTCAACTACTCTTCTTTTTTTTCATTTCTTCTCCAAACCTTCCTGTATTTGACATTAGTGTTTTCTTTCATGGGAAGCTCTATCACGCTTCTACAATTTCGAGCTATGTGACCATAATTGTTGCATTTGTAACATTCAATATTGGAGATAGCCACATAACCATCTCTTTCTTGAAAATATATTCCAAATGATCTTCAATATATAGCTTTATATCCAAACTTATTACATGTAAAACAATGACCCAAAAAGAATTTTTAATACATGGGAGTGAATGATCTTCTTTGTGGTGCAGTCTTTCTAAATTCCTTCCTTATTTGATCATGATATTCTCTTTGGTTGTTTCCTTCACAATGATTGAAGATTCCTTACTGCATGAATTTATAAGGTATTCTATATTAATTCCTCTTTGATTCTTGCTAACCATGATTCCTTCCTTTGAGAACTTCTGCATAACTCTTTTTCTCTGTTTCTTTCATCATAGATCTCGAACCTTCCTCAAAGTGGACTTTCTTGTATCCTATTCTAGATTTGTCACTGCATGGCCTCTGACTGTTGAGAATGTTTTCTAACACTTGAGAAATTTTCAGTTTCTTACTGAGGTTGTTGACTTCAACTATCAATGACATGACTTCCTTTTCAATCTTTTCACACTCTTTTTCTTTCTTTATCATCTGGATCTGCATTACTTCTTTCGTTCTCTTTCCTTCTTCAAGTTGGGTTTTCAAGGAGATGATTTCTTCTTTGAATTATTTTTTTTCTTCATTTCTTTCTTTAGCTCAGTTAAAGCACTAATTAATTATTCCTTGATATCCACTTCACCTTCTTCTTCGTTTCTTTCAAGAGTTCTTTTCTTAGTTTCCATAGCCATAAAGAGTAATCTTTCTGAGTCACTATCGCTTTCATCATCTTCATCATATGAGGAACTATCTTCTCTTGAGTAGAGGATTTTCTTGAAGAATTTCCTTTTATCTCCTTTCTTGTTTCCCTTATGATATTCCTTTTCTTTCTTGGGATATTCTTCTTCATCATTATCTAACTTCTTAGCATAAGGACATTTAGTAGAAAAATGACCAATTTTACCACAATTAAAACATTTCAAGGGAAACATACTTTTGTACTTGTCGGTTCCTCTCTTCAACGTTCTTACAAAGTTGGATATTTCTTCATCTTCATATGAATCATCGCTACAGCTGTAATTTGACTTTGACTTGTGCTTATTCTTCTTCTTTATCTTCTTGGATGATTTGAAATTTTCTTCCTTGTTTGATGGATTCTCCTATTATGTTCTCATTTCATAAGCTATAAATATTCCATGTACCTCATTCATGCTTAGTGTACCAATATATTCTCTTTCTTATAGGGATGAAATATTAGGATGAAATCTCATTGGAAGAGACCTTAGTATCTTCTGGCCACTGATTGGTTATTTAACTTCTTCTCCCAAGAATTTAATATCATTCACTATTTAATCAAATTGCAAAAAGTAGGTTGCAATATCTTCATCTTCCTTCATTTTCATTTGTTCAAATTTACCTCTATAAGTTTGAAGCTCGGCCCCTTTGACTTTGGCATATCCTTCGTATAGATTGTAAATTTTGTCCCACATATCCTTTGCAGAGTCACAATGCATAACCTTCACATATATTGAACTAGCCAGACCACTCAAAATATCATTTGTATCCCTTGAATTGTTTTCACTGAGTTTCTTTCCATCTCTATCTATTGGGGGAGTGGAAAGTGTCATGTATCCAAATACTACTGCTTTCCATACATCAAATCCTTGTGCTTGTATAAACATTTTCATTCTTCTTCTCTAGAAGGAATAGTTTTGTCCATCAAACATTAGTGTTCCATTTTTAGTGCACTCCATGATCTTCCTTCTAGTGATTATACTATTTCTTGATGGAACCTTATCTGATACCAATTGTTGGAATACTAAGAGGGGGGGGGGTATAAATTGGTATGAGCACTTTTTATCCTTTTCAATCAAAATATATAAAATTCAATGTTATCAACAATATTCAATATTTTATCACTTATGAATTCAATATATTATTTCATCATAAAAAATTTCATTCATCAATGCATAATAAACAACCACATATACACATTACACCAGAATTTACAAGGAAACCCAAATGGGAGAAAACCACCGAAATTTTTCTTATATATATAAAGAATACATTCATAGGAAGCACCAACTTCCCAATTCTCCATCACCAACTTGAAGGAGGCTCCAACCCCCTATTTATAGGCTCCAACTTAAAGGAATCTACAACTCCCTGAATTCTCCAGCTACAACTGGAAGGAGGCTCCAAACCCATAGTTTATAGGCTCCAAATTGAAGAAAGATCCAACTCCCTGTGTTCTTTGGCTCCAAACAAAAGGAGGCTATGACCCCCTTATTTACAGGCTTCAACCTAAAGGAAGCTATGATTCTCTGAATTCTTTGAAACCAACAGAAAGGAGACTACTACCAACTTTCCTTGACCTATCCTGCCTCCCTGAAATATAAGTGTAGACTCAATCTTCCACTACCACTTATACTATGACTTTCACTGTCACATCAACTTGTAATTTTCACTGTCACATCAACCTGTAACTATCACTGTCACATCAACCTATAACTATCACTATCACATCAACCCGTCACTATCAATCTTCCACTGATATATCATCATCAACCTGTACCATATCATGCATCAACCATGTACCAATACATGTACCATACCATGCATCAACTATGTACCAAAACCTGTTCCATACAATGCATGAACCATCTGCCAAAACATGTACCATATCATCAATGATGTGCCTCAATCAAGAACCAAAGAATGTGCCTCATACATATGCCACCGTATACCAAGTGTATACCTCAACCATGTACCAACATCATAAATATGTGCCTATAGAAACCATATACAAGGTACCATAACATCACTCAACCATGTAGCCAAGATGTACTTCAAACCATGTGCCTAAAGTATGTACCAACATCCATAAACAATGTACCAAGAGATGTACCTCAAGCATATACCATATCACTCATGATATGTCTCAATCATGTCTTAGACAAAGTAATATAGAATCAATGGTGTGCCTCAACCAAGAACCAACATTACCAAGCATGCCTTAAGCATTTACCAAAACATCCAATGCATGTACCTCAAACATGTGCCATAACCTCAATAAGAAGTTCCTCAAGCATACATCAATATCACCAAGAAATGTACCTCATACATGTACCAAAGGTATGCCTCACACCATGCACATAATATGTGCCTCAAGCATGTGCTAATTTCTCAACAAGATACCAAAGACATGCCTCAATAATGCACCATGTTGGAGTGTTTAGGCTGACTCGGGTTCTACCTTAGGTTTCCAACAAAACCCTATAAACCATCGAACCTTCTAGAGACCATAAGGAAACACTAGGCACAGAGTGCACAATGAAGTCTCATCCGAGATGGATTATGGGTGATTGCACAACCCATATGTATGCATTCATGAAATGGATGGTGTTCATGGGTATGTTAGGCATTCTTTCCACGTAAGAGATATTAGATCTACCATTCTGTAACCATATTCATTCACTAACATTCATTGTGCAATAATTAACATAACTTATTCTAGTGTGTGCTATAATTTAACTCTATAGATTCATTAATTCATTCATTTATTCATCATGAACCATTGAAAACCATAACATAAACATTCCACACAATGACACAATGTTTTACCATGGTTTACCCCCAAGGCTACGTCCACAAATATCTAGCATTATCTTCTTTATTCATATTCATCAATTCATTGCACTACTCACATTACATTAGAAGTTCATAAATGAACATGTATAGGTGAGGTTGACTAGTGTCACACCAAGCTCCACAACTTGCGACCTGAACCTCGGTTACAATCCATAAGTCTCCAAAACTAACTCAACATTAGCTCCACAACTCTCAACCAAAACTAGTAACTACGACTCATAACTCATACAAAAACATACATACCTCCTATATTCCTCATACAACAGATATTTATACTGCAAAAAGTGGGTTAAACCCATTACATTATGACCAAAACCCTAACCCTAAGTGGATTAGGTTTGTCCACATTAAAACCTCTTGCGCAGCTGGTCCTCGATCCAACCATTTCCTCGCCACGTTGTTTCTTCCTCATGTTGCTTTTCCTTATTGTACGACACAATACTTGTCCTTCCTTCTGACGTGCTACTTTTCCTTATCTTCTGGAGTGCACTCCTATTCTGGTCCCAATTCTAAATGTCTTCCAATATTTATGTACGTTTCCCCAAAATATACTGCACCAATAGGCCCCCAACACTTACCTGTGGCTCGTTTTGAGCCACTCAGGAAGTGTTTGCAGTGTTTACTAATTTCTCCAACTCCTAGAATCTACCTAAAATGTCTTCAGCTCAAGCTTTTGCTTGTGTGCTCTTCTTTGAAACAGACTCCATAGTCTGCATTGCGATGTTCTCCTTCATCACTTATTCAGTCTCCATGTTGATGTGTTCAACGTGACCTTTGATTCTATCGATTTATGTCATCATTTTATTTGCACCTTCTTGCAGTGTCTCCAACTAAGTCTTCCTCACATGTTTTTATTCCTGTATATTCTTCAGTTCGGCCTACAAGTTTTTCAACTCCTGCACACTTCTCAACCTATCATGTATTGTCATTGCCTTCTTATTTTTCTTCAACCCCTACACTCTAGTGTTTATTACTTCTTCTTTCTTGTCTAAGTCATGTAGTTTCTCATCCTCCTGCATATGAGTCCATAATTGTGCACTTCTATCATATAACTCTAAAATTTCCTTGAAGCTCTATGCAATGTTCTCCTTATGGCCTGTCACCTCCTGTTCTCTCCATGATATAACTTCTGGAGGTGTGCTTTTTTGTAAGAGTTTCATCATATCTATGATATGGCTCTTATATTTCTCCATGGTTTGTGCTATATTTTGAATGTTCTCTTTTGTTTGTAAGTGCATCCCTTCCTACACGCTATAAGGAATTGACTTGAATACCTCTTCTACACACTTCTCTATCTAGTCAATTCATTTTTTCGCTTCCTCTCTCTTAACCTACACCTATTTGATTGTAATATTCATAGTGTCCCTTACTTATCCAAATGTAACTTTGTCACATCCATGCATTCCTTTGATTGAATTTCCTATGTAACACTGACTTCTAGTTTATAAAGTGTTTCTATTGGTATCTTGGATAGTTCCAATTCCAAGTGATCAATGTCCTTCAACAAATTATGTGATGTCTCTGTGTCCATCTACAACATGTCCTGAGTGATAGGGAACTTTTCATTTCTGGGAACTACAATTTGGACTGTATCCTACACTAAAATTATCGTTTCTTGAGCAGTTTGCTAGGGTTGTGCTTAATCCTTCTGCTACGTTGTATTCAGTTGCAATTGTGCCAATGTCTCCTTAACCTATGCCAAATTCGTAATGATCTCCTCTTGCTACTTTTATGCATCATCCCATGAATCTATTGCATGGTCTTGTACCTTTTCAGTGACTAAATCAACATCATATTTTGTTATTGTAAATTTTGGGACACCTTTGTGCACCTTCATCTTCTTTCTTTGGCCTTGTTCCTATAATATTGTCCTCTTCATCAACGGAGTTTCTGTCTATTTTTTAGTTGTTGGTACTTCTATTTCAGGTACATATCCTCCTCCTAGTTCCTCCTACATGGGAACATTGTTATCCTTATTTACTCCTTCATTGGTTACTTTGGCACGATCCTTCTCCTTCACTAAGGGATTATTTTGTCTTGGTTTTCTAGCTATTGTGCTCCCTCCTGTTTCCCTAATGTTCTCTGTAGCCTTCCTTGTGTTTTTTTTGGAATGTTTTATTTCTACGACGTACGAGCTTCTTCTTGTTGCTTCCCCTTTGATCCCTTATTAGAAACTGTTGGTACCTTCCATTCATCCAACCAGTATTTCATGTCCCATTAGACTTCTTCTGCTGTCACATAGTACCTTAGTTGCAACCACTCCTTCTTGAGATCCTTTTTTCTTGAATCCACATATTTTGTCTAGAGGCCTTAAAATTTGCTACCCCTTGATGCTCTTCCACCACTTATAGTGGTATCCTCCATGTCTTAGCCACCTTTTCCTGCATCTCATCAAAATACATAGAAAAGATACTAGAATTGGCCTTACTTTATTTTTTGGCCGAGGTGTGCCACAATGTTTTTTTTTTTAAGTAAAAAAGGTAGGTCCTATTATATTAACATTGCAAAATTACATAGTTCTATTAAGCTTCCAGTTGTCCCACCTGTAGAGGAAACTGAGATAGCTGGCCAAGCCATGCTACTTTTCAAACTCATAGTTCCAGGCTGCCATCCTGCCTGAAGGAAACTAGGATGCATGGGCACCTTTATACCAAGTCTTATTGTTACTATGCTAATAATAATATTAATACAAGCTAATTGTGCTATATCGCTAGTATGCAACAAAGGAAAAGAGTTTCTAACTGTGAGCATGTAAAAAACCTATTAGTCGGTGTCCTTATCCTCATCTCCATTCTTTCCTCGCTTGACTGGAATTGTGTAGACCTGCACGCAGGTAGGGCATTGGCATCTTGGGGATGCACTGGAGTAGGTCGCGTAGATCATATCGAGGCATTGATTTATGCGGATGGCCCTGAATATCTAGTCATCCACCATGCTGCGAATGTCAAAGATTAATTCAAGGTGCTCTGGATGAAGGAATGGTGGTTGGTCAGCCACATCCTTTCGTTCCTTTACATTTCCACCCAGGGACTCTATCTGCCTATTTTTCTCTTGACCAACTCCGTAGGTTCATCAGTCGTGAATTCCTCTATGTTTTCTTCCATTCCTTTCGGAAATTCTTCCTCCACGATGCATACTATTAACTCCTCAACTAGAGCATCCCTGGGGCTGTGCACTGTGCATGGAGTAGGGGTTACTACATCCTTCCCGAAATAGGCTAGGGGATTCCAATTGTCCGGGACTGTGAATAGGAGGCTCTCGTTGTAGCTCTGGATGGATTCTCCTGGTGAAATCTACTCAACATATGCCATGGGAGGTGATCCCAATCTCTTGGACTTCCTTGTTTTCCTTCTGTTGGTGAGAGCCAAAGGTTTTTCAAAGTTCTTCTACCTCTTCCACCGTGAATCAGCTGCGTACCATGCTGCGCCTCTGCAAGGTCGTCCCCTAGCTCGTGGCATACTCAGAAGCCAAGCTCTATCCTTATCTTCGAAGGTTCAGCCTTCGGCTCTGCAAACCTCAAATGCATTACAAATCCTCCAAGGTGGTGAATAAGGTCAAAGGTGATAGCTATGGCCGTTAAGGTTGAGGTCTTAAAGCGTTGTTCTCCTGTACTACTCGCTCGAGCGAGGAGCCTCATCGTTTGACGTCCTCTTCCTGGGTGCACTCCCATTCATTTATGGCAAGGAGATGGGAGCCAGTGGCCACCATTTATGGCCCCTCTCGGCATTGTTCCGCATGTCCTGCCCCCTCCGCGTGGCACCCCATCTGAGGGTTGAAGATCCTTATTTGCTAGAACTTGACACCACCCTGAGATGTCTGATACTTCAGAGTTGTGTGTTGCCCAATAAATATGTTCAGACTCCTTTGTTACTCCTTCATTTTCCATACAATCCGCTACCTTGTTGGCCTCTCTTTTCACATGAGAAGGTATGATGTTGAGGTTGGCTCTAAGGAGATTCTTAAATTCCTCAAGCAGCCCTGAGAGTCTCCATCTAGGTGAGATTTTTTGCGGATCCTCCCCGTGGAGGATTTTGGTGATTAGTTGGATGACAATTTGCGAATCCCCTTCCATGATGAGATGGTGGCTATGTCGATCAATTGCTACTTGGAGACCTTGCAGTAGGCCCATTAGCTCCACTGCATTATTTGTTGTCTCCCCCAAATATCCCGCTACCAGGATGAGGATTTCTCCTCTGGAGTTTCTGAGTGCTGCTCCAAAGCCAGATGGTCTCGGGTTTCCTTTGGAAGCCCCATCGAAGTTATTTTTTATGAATTCTGCAAGAGGAGGGGTCCAGGTGGTTGGGCTTCTTTCTTGATGCTTAGGTGTTTTGATCGTCAGTTTATTGATCAAACTAGGCTGCCAACTTTGGAGAATGCATTGTTCTTCTGGGCTGCAGTTTAGGTCCTCTAACTTCCAATGTTTGCTTCTAACTGTTTCCTTGATAAGTGTGATGATTTTTTCTTAGGTTAAGTCTGGTGTGGAGTCTTTGGAGTGGAAGATTATTTTGTTTCCCTCCTTCCAGATCTTCCAGAGAATAAAACCAGGGAAGAGTTTCCATATGTGACTCAGTAAAGGATTGTTGAAGGTGGTCGAGTCCCAATTTTCAATCGTGTCTCTAATGTTGCTTCTGTTTTGATTAGATCGGTGCATCAGTTGGGCTCCTTGGTCCTAGACTGACTGGCTGTAGTGACAGCTATTGAAAATATTCTCTTTGGTTTCCTCTTGTTGTTGGCATAAGGCGCATATTGAGGGCCCAATAAAGCCTCTTTTTCTGAGGTTGTCCCAGGTGAGGACTCTGTTGTGCACAATCAGCAAGAGGAAGGTGGACACCTTAGGCCAGAGTACCAGGTTCCAAACCTTGTTCCATATGTTTTCCTTTTCCTGGTTTTGGAAATTGCCTTGTAGGTAGTAGGCTTCTTTGACTAAGAAGTTACCAATAGTGGAGTGGCCCCATCTGAGTATATCCGAGCCTTCTCTGTGGGGAATTTTCTGGTGGCTTGCATAGTGTTGCCAAGCTTGCAGGTCAAGGTTCTCTGGGACCCCTAATTCTTGGTTGGAGGTCTTCCAGTGTTGCCACTATAGTCTTTGTTCTTCGGATTTCCAGAGATCCTTCACTCTTTGGGCAGTGCCTTGGTTTAGAGCGTGTTTAAGGGGCATCATCTCTTCCAGGTCATTTAGAGGTTTGAGTTGTTTCCACGAGTCTTGCCAGAACATGGCACTTTCACCATTTCACACTTCCCAAAAGGCATGATCTTCAATCAGGTCTCTATTTTGCCATGTTGTGTTCCAAATGTTATATCCCTGTATTCTGGTATTCTGTCTAATGAGTTGGTCGGCCTGCATGGAGGGAGCATATTTCTGCCGCCAGATTTGCGCCCATAGTGTATTTGGTGCTTTTATCCATCTCCACCACACTTTGGCTCCCATTACATGATTGATCTTACCCGGGTCTTGGAGTCCTAGACCTCCCATACTTTTTGGCGTGCAGATCTTTTCCCATCCTACTAGCGCCCATTTCTTGTTAGGTTGAAGGCCTTGCCAGAGAAAGTTTCGCTAGAGGTTCCTTATAGCTCTGATGATTTGCTTGGGAGCGGCTAGGGAAGTGAAAAGGTAGGTGGGAAGGGTCTGAAGGAATGACTTGAGTAGGATCAGTCTGGCCGCATTGTTTAGCGTTCGAAAGGTCCAGTTATTTAGCCTGTTGGAGATGGAAAGGAGGAGGCCGTCCCACGATATGGATTTTGTTGTTGCTCCTATTAGAGGAATGCCTAGGTAGTTGGACAGAAGGGAGCTCTTGGGTATTCCCAGGAGTTTGGATATATGAAGCTAGACCGCAATCGGAGTATTAAAGAAGAAGATTTTGAATTTTTCTAGATTGAGCGTCATGCCTGACGCTTCTGTGAAATCCGAAAGGATGGAGTTAAGATTATTCACCTCCCTTGTCATTGGGGAGTTAATGAGTAGGGTGTCATCGACAAATTGGTTGTGTGAGGGTGTTGGTTGGATGTTGTGTAAAGACAAGCCTTTGAGAGATCCTTATTGGACCGTTGTCTTGATGGAACATCCCACGCCTTCCGCCATGAGCACGAACAGAAAGGGCGATAAGGGGTCCCCTTGTCTGATGCCTCTAGATGGTGAGAAGGGTTAGGAAGGGACTTCGTTG
>JASDQU010169965.1:6901-21151 GCA_032191745.1 Picea mariana | reverse complement strand
GTGGATTCTCAGGTATTTGAGAGGTACTGCTACTCATGCATTATTTTTTGGAGGTTCAGACACTTTTCTACAGGGATATGTTGATTCAGATATGGCAGGTGATAAAGATAGCAAGAGGAGCACCACAGGGTATGTTTTTATTATAGGTGGAACAACAGTAAGTTGGATTTCAAAAATACAAAATGTTGTTGCACTTTCAACAACAGAAGCAGAGTATGTTGCTACTACAAAGGCTAGTAAAGAAATGATTTGGTTACAGAGGTTTATGGAGGAATTGGAAAAGAAGCAGGAGAATAGTAGGTTGTACTATGACAGTGAGAGTGAGAGTGCCATTCATCTTGAAAATAACTCAACCTTCCATTTCAAGACTAAGAATATACAATTGAGGTACCATTTCATACGATTCGTATTGGAAGATGGACATTTGAAGTTGGAAAAGATACACACTAGAAAAAATCCTGCAGACATGTTAACAAAGGGAGCAACCAGGGAGAAACTTAGTTCTTTCTTAGTTTCAGTTGGTCTTCAAGCATGAAGGTGAATATGAGAAATTTGTTAGGTCTAAGAAGGTTCATAGTCCAACATATACAACAACGATGGATTTGTTGAGATTAGTCTCTAAGTGGGAGATTGTTGGTTGTGGAGATTGATTATCTTCCTCATTCAGAGGTCTTTTTTTTCAGTTGTGTTTATACCCCATGAAGACTTTACACCCCAGAAGAATGTACACTCATCCACGCGGGGGACTGCAAGGGAGGTTACCCCCCTGCAGGGTCCGGGGGGGATATCCCCTCAGTCGGGGGGTCCGGGGGAAAGCGGGCCCTCGAAGGAAATATTTCCTTGTAAATGTATATTGTAATTTCATTGTAAATCTAGACCATTCATTATAAGGTCACGGATATAACGGTAGAAGTTATGTTAGGGTTTTTTTCCCTAGAAGGAAACCATCTTTTACGAGGGAAATGTATTACGACTATGTATCATAGTGGATATTGTATTCTGAGAGAGGATATTGTGAGAAAAATAAGAGGAAGTTACAGCAAGTTTGTTGTAGGTTGTATCCCTTCATTTGCAGGATAATAATAAAGGAAGGACCTAACAATTTCTCTTGTGGGCGTATCCCACACTGGGTGAACCACATATATCTGTGTCTCTATTGTATTGTGTATCTTCTGTGTTTTATTTCCACATTTTTTTTATTTTATTGCTCCGCGATCCTGTTTTTTCTAACACATATTTTCCCATTGCTACATCTATCTCTTCATGCTCCCTTTCCCTCCATTCAATCACCATCCTACAAAGGAGAAACCATTTTTTGAGTTAAAACCTTTCAAAAAAATTGTTCATGGACTTGTACGCAGGCTAACGTGGTAACACTCGTGTATAGGGCTGCATATATGCATGCAGGCTTCACTTTTCCCACGTATATGGGGTTGTATACGCTACCCAATGAAATTTCACCTGCGTATACCCTAGTTTCCATATTACACCCTCTAATACTAAAAAATGGGTCCTAAAATTGAAATTTAAACCATTGAAATTGAAGAAGAGGGGATGGGCACTTACTTGGTCCAGACGGTTATTGACTTCATGGTTCATAGCTCCCGAAATCGACACTTGAAGATCGTGGGGAAAATGGCCTAAAATGCACTATGTGGGTGAAAAAACTCAAATGGTATATTTTTACTATTAGTGAAAACGTTTTACCCACTTCCTATAGTTTATGCTAATTTTTTACCTTATGGACTAATAGCGTAGTGGAAAGACTTGGTTTTCGATGGTTTTTTCCAAGATTTTTTTCATTTACAGCATCGTACCGCTCTTTCATGTCTTCGGCATGTATATTCTTTCACCGACATATAGGATAGGTTTTCACTCCATTTTGCATTCTTACATTATACTATGATTGTGATCCATACACCCTAGGTACAAACCCAATTATTAGCAACAAATAACCTTCTCACTACTACTAGAAGTGTCGTTTGTAGGTGGTAGAGACTTTCCAAACATGGGTGCCCTAGTTAGAACCTTTGCATCATTTGGTGTCCATGCAAAAACTATTCCATAGGACCGAGAGTTCCTTATAGTCCCGATATGACTTTGTGTTTGAACCCTATATTCTTACTCACAAGAATTTTGACCATTACCTATTGGACTCCCCCCGAGTCTTGGTTAAGCTCTTTTCCGACTCCCAAAAAAATGAAAAGATTGTCCGGTGAACTTGTCTCTATCACACTTGTTAAATGGATTGAAAGGACATCTATTTGGTATAAGTTTACCCATTTTCCAGACCAAGTAGACTACTTATGAAAAAAGAATACTCTAGTCACCATTGGCTAAAAGAGTTCTTCTGGGTATTATTTTATACTTTTTTCAGGCATAGGGGAATAAATTTACGAAAAAAGGACATTTTTTTTTGGAGTTAAGTTGTAATTGCATTCCATCATCCTTCTTGCAGTATTGATCCTATTGTCGGTTCTTGATTTCTCGTTATAATCCTCTTACCTCAACAATTTGCATCACTAGTGAAATAAAGACTTCTATATATCCTTTACATCTTGACACCTAGCACCCTAAGAGGAAACATTCTCCTGAGTGTCCATGCCCTGCATGCACTTCCTTGCATTGAGCATGGGTATGTTCCACTGCTTGGAGCTAGTTTCTTACTCGCGACACTTGTTTCATCTCCTATATCATAGCATTTCTTTGCCTATGAAAAAATAAAAAAAGACAAGCAAAAAAAAATATTATCTCATATCGACAGTAGTTGTGTCACCTTTGAACAAAGCACAAACATTTGAGTCCATTTTCATCCAAATTTTGAGTTTAGCATGACCTTGGGAAGCTGATATCATTACTTAGAGTTTACTCCTCCTACTAGTTATTGTTCCAATCCCTATGGAGAGTTTGTTGATGCCTCCCGCATCACAAATTTTTATCATCAAGTCTAGGCTGCCTAAGTTGTATGTATGTCTCATGCTCTTGTTCAAAGGAAGTCTATAAGCCTATGTCGGCCATTTCTCAGCACTCTTGACTTTTCATGTCGTTCATACCCTTAGTGTATCTCAAAATCACATTAATTTGTAGTCCTACCATGCACCATGGTCCTACTTTCATTATGCTTAGGTAAACTTGAACCCAACAGTTGAAATTTCCTCATTGGTCGCTAACTGGGGGGTTTCCCTTGTGTTCGACGACTAGAAACATATTCACAAATTGGGATTCGTGTAGTGTCATGGATCCCATTATCCTTCTTGGTGGTTTTCTCTCCTTTGTCGACAGTTTTACTTATTGACTTTTATTCAGAGGGCCTCTTTTGTGCACTACTTGCATTTGGCACATGCGAGAGGGGCATAGGGTTGTTGGTTCATGAACGTCCTATTCATCTGATATCCTCCTAATCATCAAGATATTTCTTTGTACCTCATGTTGAATGATGAGAGATTCCCTAATTCTCTCCTTTCAGTGGGTCTCCTTCCATCGAATTCATCTCATCTATTTTGGAAATGAGACCTAGAGTCCTATGAGTATCTAGAGGCTTGCAGTCATCAATGGAATTTTATCCCACCATCTACAGTTGGGAATTCATCAATGTCTCATGATCTATGGATTCTTCAAGTGTTCGACCTCATCACCCTTATTCACACTTGTAGAATGTACTAAGCGCCTTGATACCTACTTCATTATCGATAGGTTGTCTCACATTTGTTAATGTTATATCTTAATGATCGGTAATCAAACAAAGTCTTATTGTTTTCGACCTCAACTCCTCTATTCACATGATGTAGACTTGCACCTTCGACAAATAGTGTAGAATACCTCCATCTTATAGTAGCAACATTCCTCATTTGTTGTTGTCTTTCATTGGACCAGTACCTATATGACTGCAGTGATCATGGGAGATCAGATTGTACTCCATTGTATACAAATATCTTCAGATTGATTTTGAGACTAGATTCCACTATGCCTTGTTCTTGATTATGATATCCTATGGCATATTTACACCTTGTATTGCCTATTCATGGCCATGAACATCTATTTGATATATTTCCACATGGATCTGCAGTATAATTAAGATTGGCAGCCATGTGTACAAAGTCATTATGGATTGTAATATTTTCATGAGTAACTAGTACTTCCAATGGAGTCTCCATCACTCCACTTCTAGGAATTATAATTTATATTGGCCATCGTAGATAATCCTCTGACCTCACATATTAGGAGGCATATGTTACAAAAAACAATTCCCCACTCCATGCAACTTTCTTGGATGGCCATTCCATTTTCCTATGTAGACTTGAAGTTCCCTTTTGTGCCTTCCAGAGCCAAAAAGCATATTTTTCCACATATATGATCCCTACCAGTTATACAACAAGCATATCCATAGGTTTCTCCACTACAACCCATGTACATCAGGTTTGGTGCTCAAAATTAAAAATTATGTCGGGTTTCCATGCCATGTCATGAGATTTGTGATCCTTGACCTTCCATATACTGGAAATGATTTGACTTGGCCCTTTAGTTCCATTTGAAGGCTATAAATTGAGCCATATCCAATCCTTGAAGAGATTCAACAATTCAAATTTGAGAGAAAAGGCACTCTGGATAAATTTCACTTCATATTGAGTATGCATCCCTTTGTCCTTGAAAGTCTGAACTCCTTGTTAAACCCCCAAGCTCTTCATTCTTTGTGATGGAGAAACTCATTGACTCCTTTATATGAGCTTGTCTTTGGTGGAGGATTGAAGTGGTGGAGACCCAACTGGAGGGACTTAGTTTCTCAATTTTGATATGTGTCGTTACATAATTTTTTCACCTATGTACTTATGTTGATTATTTTAATAGAAATACTCTTTTCTTGTCCAATTGATATCTTGCAAATATTTGAATTATTATTTCATGGGAGTATGTGTCATGTATGTTAATGGATTATGATAATATATATGCTAACGTTGTGTATTAGCACCATATGCTTTCATATCTTAGTTGTTGAGGACAAGTTGCAAGTATAAAGCTGTGGGTTGCATGCTCAATAGTGGTCTTCATCGAATGTCTAGATGAGGTAGGCTCTTAGCCTTGTCTTGTTATCATTTGATTTATATAGCATACTTGATATTAGAGTTGATTTCTTTGTGTCATTCCATCTATTGTGGTTTAACCCTTTCCATAGATAGATTTTCCTTGAAATACCTCCAGGTTCGCTACTAATATTTGTGCCAAGGCACATCGATATTGGAAGGGATTGTGGAAAATACTTAATCTCCTATGTCTTTATTGCCAACACTTCCCAGAAAATAGGGAGGTGTTTTATTCTATTAGAGGATATACATACTTGTTGCGGGTAGTATATGGGAAGTTTCATTCTTTCTTCCATCACCACCCCTCTTCATGTGATTATGCCAAGGAAGTTTTTAGAGAAGTTGGAAGGATCATGGATCCCATCGGTTTGAAGGATATAAATTTTCCTTGATACTTTATGTTTTGGATTTCTACCATCCTACATTTCTACCCTCCTTCTTCAATGTTTATCATGGCATGTCTTTCGTTGATTAAGGTTGGTTGTCATTGATGTCAACCATTGAAGAAATTTCGGTAGCACAAAGGTTTGGGTAATGGACCAAAGATTGTTTCATGTAAAGATGACTCATTATTGTCTTGTCATAGTTGATAAGAAGTACAAATGGATGAACTCCAAAGTGGTCCCCTTATGGTGAAAGCCCTCACGGGAAGAAGCTTTGTGGATTGAGTTATCCTAGAAGTACTGTTACAGAACCCATGCTTTATTGTGGAATAATGAGATGAAGGTCAGTGAATTTTTTGGTGAAACTATCCTAGATGTATATTGCTTATCATGCCATTTCTGGTGGTATGTGGAATGTCACATAACTCCTCACGGTTAGAGAGTTATGGCCATGTGAAGTTGGAGGACCCTCACAAGTCATCTAGAAGCCCCAAAAAGTCAAAGTGTTTGCAAAATAAATTATTTAAATAATAAAGTTAATGGAGAACTCCCTAAAATAAGGAAAGTGGGATGCTACATGAAAGCATAAATAAGAGGAAAGTCTCTCTCATTTAATTACACTTGAAAACATTGAATATATTTTGTTGTGTAAGTCTTATTGCAAGTACTCATTGATACATTTGAAGTTGCGAAAGTATGAGGTAGTACGAAGGGTTGACAGTGAAAGTTTCATAATTAAAACGAATACAAAAAAAAACCTATTTTCTGAGGCATACATATGTTGACAGTGTATTAGGGTTCATACATACTGAGGCGTATGCAGGATGACAGTGTATTAGGGTGTGTACATACCAAGGCATACGCGGGCTGACAGTGTATTAGGGTGCATATGTACGCGTGCTGACAGTGTATTGGGGTGTATATATGTTGGTAAAGCCATGAAAACTTGTAGAGATGAAGATGAAAAGATTCTAAATTATGATATCAAGCTCCCAGGAAGGTCTACAATGCTCAAATACATCAGATCTATCCATTAGTTCAAAAGGTATGTCTTATTTCTATGAATAGTTGGATTTTGATGTATGCATGAGAAATGGTTATGGATATTTGAGAATTCTCCCTAGAGAGACTAGTGGCTGCATTGGAGCTTCTGTAAAATTCATAACTACAGAAATACAGTTCTGATATAATTTATCATTGATACATCTTGTTAGAGTTGTGGCACATCTTATATTTCTTTGCATATAGCGAAGGGTTTTTATGGTACATGGTTGAGAGCTTCTATTTGTGAAGTAGTTGATGTATTGAGAGGTTGAATACCAGAGAGGGTTTGATGTCTAGATCATGTGAGGGATATTATATGTGATTATGATTACACACATTTATATGGCACATGACTAGAGATACATATAGAGATTTTGGGTAAAGAGGATGCGAGCATAGGGTACAGATACAATCTGGATACACTGATAGGTTATAGATCTATGAGAAAGAAGTTACAGAGGGACAGAAGTTTTTCAAGAGAAAGGAAACCCTAGTTTTCAAAAGGCATAAGTAGGTTGCATGACAGTTTGGTCACGTACATACGTGGGCTGCATAACAAATACGGTGCGTACGTATGTGTGTTGCAGCACTACAAGTCGCATACCTGTTATATTTTTGTTGATACATGTTCAGTAAAAGTACAGATTGATTACAGGGTAGTTGTACAGGTTGGATGCAAGTCAGTGGTACAAGTTGATACAATTGTACAGTGGTATATCTCAAAGTGATAGTGTGATAGTGGTTTCATCATTCTACCTCTACATCAGGGTGGTTGGACGGTGCAAGGATAGGTGGTTGTAGCCACCTTCCAATTGTATCCGGAGAACTTAGGGGGTTGTAGCTAGAGAATTGGGGAGTTGGAGCTTCCCTCATGTTGTAGCCTGAGAAACTAGGGGGTTGGAGCCTCCTTCCATTTCCAGTTGGAAAAAAAAGGAAGCTGGTGCTTCCAATGAATGTAATTCTTCAAGACATATAAGAAAAATAATTATGTGGTTTTCTCCCGCTTTGGGTTTCCATGTAAAACACTGGTGTACTTTGTATGTGTATGATTGTTTATTTGTTCATTTCTTATTTACTCTGCAGTTATTGGATGATAATGATACATTGATATAACACTTGGATTATATGGTTAAAAAGGATTGTTTTTCTCTATTACTGATTCACCCCCCCTCTCAGTAATTCAACAATTGGTATCAAATCAGGTTCCTTCAGAAACCAGTTTAACCACTCAAAGGTAGATCATGGAGAGAAACAACTTGTATAAAAATGGAATACCACAATTTTATGGACATAAGTATGCATTTTGAATAATAAGGATGAAGACATATATACATGCACAGGGATTTGAAATTTGGAAATCAATTGTAGATGGATACACAGTACCAGTAGTTCCACCAACAAATGACAAAGCAGTGAAACTCCGTCAGAATAATTCCAAAGCCACAAATGCACTTCTTAATGGTCTTGGGCAAACGATATTCACCAAAGTTGCACATTGTAAATCCTCTAAAGAGATTTGGGACAAACTTCGAAATATTTATGAATGAGATTCAAAATTCAAAGAAGCAAAGATTCAAACTTACATAGGTCAGTTTGAACAACTAAAGATGAAGGAAGATGAGAATATTGTAGCTTAATTCTTACAAGTTGATGAAACAGTAAATGCAATCATGGGATTGGGAGAAGAAATCAAAGAATTTGTAATTGTTCAGAAGGTACTATGATCTCTTGCTATAAGATTTGACCTTAAGATATCATCACTAGAAGAAAGAGAAGATCTAAACTCAATAATGATGGACAAACTACATGGAATCTTCACAGCATATGAAATGAGAACTGAACAGGAAAATCTAGATGTAAAATAAGAAGCCTTCAAAGCATCCAAAATATCAAAGAAAAAGGGAAAGCAACAAGAAAAAGAACATAGCAGCAATAGTGACGTCTCAGAAGATGATGAAGAAGTGGTCAACTTTGTCAAAAGACTGAACAAGGGAACCGACGGCAGGTATAGAGGTAATATTCCTTTAATTTGTTTTGATTGTGATGGTATTGGTCATTTTTCTAACAAATGTCCTCATAATAAAAACAAAAATGATGAAGGTTACTCAAAAATCAAACAAACATATAAAGGCAAAAGAACCACAAAGAAAGTTTTCAAGAAAAGCTTATGCACCAAAGAAGACATATCATCATCGGATGAAGATGAAGTCAGTGACAGTGAGATAGAAACAGTTATATTCATGGCAGTATAAAACTCTAAAGAAGAATATGAAGAAGTCGAAGAAGAAATTGAAGAGGCAGAAGTTGACTACCGAGAGGAATTGTTGAGTGCCATAGAAGTTATCAAAAGAGAAAAGAGGAAAAACAAGAAGCTACAAGCAGAACTAGACAAGAAAGAAAACACTCAGGAATTAGAACAAATGATCACAAATTTGAAGGTTCAAATTGAATAAGATAAAATAATTGAAGAAACACTCAAAGAACAGCTAGAAGTAAGAGACAAGATCATTGAAAATTTGGAAGTAGAGATTGTCACATTAAGAAAGGATCTTCAAAAGAAAAATATGAAGAACAACTCAAAAGTTTTGAATGACATTATTAGCAGTCAAAGGCCTAATCATGACAAGTCCAAACTTGGATACAATCAGACAGAAAAGGGATCAAGCTCCAAAACAACATAACAAGAAACATATCCAAAAAACTATGCAGAAACAATCAAAGGGGATAGGAAGGTCTACAAATAAAATTACAGGGAGACTCCTCCATCGAGAAGATTCATATTTCAGAATCAACGACTGATAGAAACAAATATGTCTCATAAAGAAGAAGGATTCATAAGAACACCTCCTTTCAAAATATATTCAACTCCTAGGTATCAAACTATCTTTTTTGGTTTATGTTATGCATGTAATATTTTTGGACATAAAGTTGTGAATTCCAGATCTAACAATAGGAACATAAAAAACTTTGAAAGTCATACACAAAAGGGTTATCCAAGAAGGCCTAGTGAAACACGGAGAAGAAGTTACAACAGGTTTGAATCATTGAGCATTGAAGTGGAATGCTACAAGTGTTAAAACTTTGGACACATGGCCAAATATTGCAAAATGACAATCCCTCCTAGAAAACCACAACAGAACAACAACAATCACAGATAGGAATCTCAGAAAAGGACATGAATGTTGTGGGTGGGAAATCCCTCCTACGGACTGGCACTAACGGTTTTATCATGCATGCAGAAATGACCTAAAGATTCTTACTTTTTACCATCATTCCATGCCTAAATCCCCATTACTCATATGTAAATACAAGGCTCAAGAGATTAAGTTGACGTACCTTATTTTTCATGTTTGATGTCGATCCCTTTTCATGTTTGGTCGTTCTTTGACTGCAACTCTCCTCCCAATGCTGACCTGCATTCACTAAAGACAAACAAAGAAATCGACACGCATTTGATCTATGAACTAACGAGTTAGAGATTTAATCAATCATACAATCAATATTCCAATAATGACAATCTCATATGGCAGGACGGGAAAATCAATTCTTTTACTAACATCACAATGATACCTTACAATGATAAAGTCAGTTACTGCTCCTCGATCATGATCCTGGGATCTTCTTCCACTGTCTTCCAAATGCTTTTCTCTATACTTCTATTTGCACAAGGATGGCTAAAGGTTGGGACAAAGGGAATGCTCAATCGGGTATAGTTTCTTTTCTATGATTCTCCTCTTTCAAATGGGACCCCTAACCCTTCTTTTATAGGCTAGAAGAAGCTAGGTATTTGGTCGAGTGACCGGCCATGCATGGCCGAAAGGTTTAGTTAATTTACTCAAAGCTCTGTGTTCTGTCAGCAACTTTCATTTTTTCGTGCTTTTGTAGGTACACGTGGGTTGTCTTGGGTCAGCGAGCGTGTACACGTGTGCAGTAATGAAGTAGGGCATGTGGGTTTTTATAAAAGGGGTTTTTAAGAAGAGTTGTTTAGTAGTGTTTTGGTAAAGAAGGAATCTAACATGGCTTGATGCTAGGTAAGCATGTCTGGTGCAAATTAGGGTTATAACATATGCCCCCTAATGTGTGAGTTCATAAGAGCATCTGATGGCCGAAATACATTAACAATCTTCACCGATGTTCCGAATAAGTGAGCCCAGGGACCAGAAATCGGGAGGTGTCGTCTACAAAATAATAATTGTCTCATCGAGGTGGGAATACCCATGCTCGGGATAAAATAAAAGCATGGCTACCAATCAAATACACTGTAGATACATGTCATATAACTATATAAAGTGTAGCCACGAGCAATACACAACGAAGTTACATCTCGAAATCAAAAAGATATACATGTAGAGTATCCATCTTCTAGAAGCTGATAAGGCCTGATGGTTGGATATGAGGTCTTCATAGCTTGAGCAACAACTTCAAAATCTTCAAAACTCGGGTAGGAGTGTAATATGAGTGTACAACTTCACTACCCAGAGGTCTTCGACGGCTCGTCGGTCATGGACTAGAGAATCTTGATGATCAGACTGAAGGCTTCATTGATTTCGAACAAAGACTTGATTGGACTTTAAGGATGCTCGGGCATGAGGGCAAGAGACAAACTACATAGGGGTCGACTCAGGCTTAGAAAACTTCCCTTGGATAATAGCACGACAAAAGATGAGACTCAGGCAGCATGGCATTAACATAAGTTTACGAGGCAAGAGGTAATGCAAACTCTCCATATCTTTGGAAGAATAACGAAACGGAGGAGGACATAGCTCATTGTAGTGGGAATAACTTCCTAAGGTCATAATAAATCCCAGGGTTTGACAAACAAATGGACAGATGTGCTTTATCCAAGGGTGACTCATTGTGCTACCAATAAAAAGAAAATACTTTTCCCTTCCTCTTTTTGGGGTATATTTGATTTTTTTTTTGTCTTTTTCAATAATTTTGAAAAAAGAATAAAATAATGTTACGTTACAAAGGAGGGATGATTGTTGCAAACATACAAGTTCAAGGCGCAAGGACAAGACTGATGTTCAAAGTAAGGACACTCGAGAAAAATCCCTCCTGGGGCCAAAGGTGTCAGGACGCAGAGGCAAAGTGCTACAGGGCTTCTGTATAAGTCATGCTTCAGATGGTTTAGTTGAGAGCAACATGGAGCCGGCATTAGACCAGAGATGCAGGTATGCAAATGCGATTAATAAGACGCACAATGGTAATGTCCTTCGATGTAAGTTTTACGAGCCCAGAGAAGGTAAGCTCAACGGTTTTTCATATTTAGAGAGTCTGAAACAACGTAAAAGGAGACTCCGATGGGGTACTTTTTTCGAAGGTAGTCTAGTCGATTGGAAAAAGGGGTAAACTAGCACCGACAAGGTGTCTATTCAAAACCATTTTAATGAGTGTGATAAAGACAAGATTACTCGACAATTTTTTCATTTTTAAGGAGTCTGAAAAAAGATTAACTATGGACTCCATCAGGAATGTTCTTCTGGACCACTTTAACGAGTGTGAAAGAATAAGGTCACTCGACGATCTTTTCAATTTTAGGGAGACTGAAAAGAGCTTAACTATGGACTCTATGGGGGTTCCTTTTTCGTAAATTTAGTCCCTCAGGTCTGAAAAAGGGTTAAAATTATGCCTAAGAATACTCTTCCAGATATTTGAGGCCTCTAGAGTATACCTTTGTTCATACAGTTGACCATCCGAACCGAAAAAGGGGTAAACTATCGTCGGAATGACGTGACTTCAAATTTCAGTTTAACGAGCATGAAAGGCCATAAGATTGCTAGGCAATCTTTTCATGTTTAGAGGGTCTGAAAAGGGCTTAAAAGAAGACCCGTTATGTTTTGGGAGTCCCATGGGTGAGATCAAGAGTGATAAAGAGTCATGCAAATGAGGCTCAAAACTTGTAATCAGGAAAAACTAAAAGAACTCCCGAGCCTACAGTCATTAGTAACAGCATGGACACCATAATGCAACCGGGATCTACCTAGGGCATCCATGTTCTGGTAAGCTCTACCACCAAATCATGACACTTCTAAAGCAGCAATGATGGTTCTGTGTCACAACTTGGTGGGATCAATCCTATGGAAAAGGGATAAAGACAAAAAGTAAGGGTGGAAACCTAACTTATATGCTCAAGTTGGCTATCTGATATTTTTCCCCACGGACCATCAAAAGTGACCCAAAACTCCAAAAAATGTCCTGATACCCGATCTTAACCTTCCAAAGAAACTCCTGAATCACTCTAAATGGTTTTCAATTCAAAGAAAATGATAAGGGGGGCCAAAAAAGTGACAAAAAAGGGCCAAAAAGTCTATAAATAGAAGCCGACAGCTCATTATCACCATTGTTGATTTGGAAATTGACTCTGGAGCAAAAAAAAACCTATGATAAAAATGGTTATTCTGGGAACTACAGTGGAGGCAACGACCATCCGTCTGGACCAAGTAAGTATAAACTACCTCCTTTTTCTTTTTAATTCTTTATTTATGCATTTAATTTGGTTTCTTGGGGGGGTGTCGACCTTTAAAAGGTCGTCCCTAGGTCCAAGCGGGTTGTCCTATGACAGCCCGTGTGTACACTCACTTTGTCTGATGTCAGAGCGCGTGTATACGCGACTGTCATCACAACAACCCATGTGGACCCTCGCATGAGTGCAAAAAGGTTTAAAAAGCAAGGCCTAACCCTTTGAAATTTTTCCCATGTGCAGGATGTATGTGCAATGGAGAGAACGAGAGCACAAAGATATTAGCGCACTAGTTGGGGAAGACCCTAACGTTGTGGCAGTGTTAATGCAATGTGGCTTGCTCAATTGTTTTTTGTGTCCTTTCATGAGAGCACAACCTAGGCTACTGAATGCCTTGGTTGAATAATGGCACCCTGACGCAGAAGATTTTATGTTAGAGGGGCAGTCACTGGTGCCCACTACAGAGGATATATAATTTTTGACTGGCCTCTCTAGGAGAGAGGAACTAGTCAATTTTCAGACATTTTCTTCGGGGCCTCATAATATATCGGAATTGATAGGACTTTATTGTGAGGTTGGTATAGACTGATCGAGCTTGCAGGTGCCAATAAGAAGGATCACTGATTTATCACTGCAGGCGATTGTGTTTCTTATTGGGTTGATGACTGGTTCTTTAGATCTACATCAGGCGTCCCATGCATAGATGAACTATGTAGTCCAGTGCTTAAATGCACAGATATTTGACTGGAGCACTACACTGCTAGATTGTATGAAGAGGCAACTGACAGATTTCTGGTTGCATACACAGAGGAACTTCAGGTTCGGGACAATTCTATGCTCTTTCTTCCTTGAAAGAGTTCCTAGTTTCAGTCCTCGAGTGGTGGTACGAGGACATCAGGCCTCTCTTCCTGCGGTTTGCAGATGGGCAATGTTGCTACCACGACAGGGTGGTGGAAGGACCAATGAGTCCTTTGATGATGACTTATTTTCTTGGTTGTCGCAGTAGATCCCATCCATAGAGGATTATCCTTATGCTAGGAATGATTTCTCGAGAGATCCCGAGATCCCTGTACCTCCAGGCAAGGAGCGAGGCGAGATGTGTAAGTTTTCATCATTTTTTTTTTTAAACATATATAATTTTTATGTTGTTTTTTTATATATCATTTTTTATACCAGAGTATTTGACAGATAGGTGTCTATTGTGTGAAAATGTGGGACCCTCATGACCTGTGGATTATGTGAGGAACATGCGTCATCCTCGGCTAGGGGTCGCACCTGTCGC
>JASDQU010169964.1:8912-21244 GCA_032191745.1 Picea mariana | reverse complement strand
CAAAGGTTAGCAATAAAGTTAGTGTAGTTAAACTAGACTAAACTAGTTAATAATTAATAAATTAATAGCTAAGTTAGTTTAGTAACTAGGTTAGTTTTTTATTAATTAATATTTAATAGAACAAATATTAAAATAAAAAACATAAAAAAACAAAACATAATAAAATATATAACAAAAAGTAATAAAAAAAATTAAAATAAAACATATAAAAATAAAACACAAAACAAATTAAATATAAAAAAACAAAATATAAAAACATATTAAAACAAAAAACCAAACGTAACACATAACAAAAACATATATTAAAAACATAAAACATAAAAATAAACTACCCTAAGTCTACCCCACCCAAGACTCCACGCACACCTTCACACATCACGCCCCCATCCACGTATCCCATACATTTTAATCAACGACTATTAAAAATTCCGGACCCCCCCTCACTATTCGGAGTTTAACGAGAGGGGGGTCTAGAATGGTAGTATACAAAAACCACCCCCCATACATGTGTCATCACCCTATTCCAGCGGACCCCCCCCCCAAAAGCGCTTACCACCTCAGGGGGGTTCAGAATACCACTCTGCCCCCGAAAAAACCGTTTTCGCAGCATTTTTACCAGTCAACTTTCAAAGCAGTTTCCGGGCAGAATAATTTGAATTTTGAAAAAACGAGAGAGGTTTTTCTCCGTAATGAGATGAAGAACAAAACCTCTCTCATTTTTTTCATGGGTGCCACGAGCAAGGAGAATAGAAGCCATCTTCAAGGCCCTTTTTTTGGATTTTCGGTTTTTCTGTTATAGTCCCGATATTGCAGGAGCTGTTACGACCAGATGGAGGCGAATTTGGTGAAACCAAAGGAGGTTTTTGTCTAGCACATGCCCATATACAATAAACTCCTTAATTTTTTCCCAGGTGTCAGCGTTGAAGAGAAAATGATGTCTGTTCGGACCCCTTTTTTGCAGAAATTAGGCCCATCTTTCATGGCAGGCAGTTCCAGATTTGGTGGGATTTGTGGCTATTTTTGGTCGAGGCGGTTAAAACCGACTCTAAAAAATTATGGGGAGGTCTATCCTATTTATTAAGAGGATTTTAATGTAAAAGGGTTCGACCTGTGTAAAGTTTTTTCCCTTTTGGCTGGACTGTGGGCCTTGCTACTCCAGGAGGTTTTTGTCTGTAATTTTTGAATGACTAAACAGTAATAGAGAAAATGATTTACATGATTCTTGTGTAGCAGCGTTGGTGGTGTGTTCCTTGTCTGTTTTTAGTTATCTTTCTGCTATCATTCAAGCAATTTCATTTCTTATTATTGAAAGAGAGTAATGGAGAAGAATTTATGCATGCATACTCTTTGTCCAATTTTTCAATAATCTATATGTTATTCATCTGAAGCTTTACAAAGGAATTCTTAACTGCTCCTCTGTTCAGTGGATCTCTCCCTTTTCACCTTATTCATAGGCACTAAATCTAAGACGATCCGACAATTGTTACTATCTTTCCCTGTGGAGACATTTACCTCTAGATCTGATTTGATCATTATCTTATAGACAGACCCCATAGCCCAATGGTGATCTGAAAAACTCGTCAACCACATACTCATATAAATATTTCAAAAACCCCAACCCCATACTTTCATAGCTAGCCTAATATCTCTTCAAACAAATTTATATCAGACAAAGAGATCCCTCTCTGAGTCTTGGAGGGCTAGATCCAATACTCGAAGTGGTTTTGATGCTACCTCTGTGACTGCCATCACAGCCTTGGGAAAATTACAGAGCGCTAATAGTGTCAATCATTCATTTTTCTATCATGTTTGGTGGTCCTTTCCTATGGCATCTTAAGTGCATTGTCCTTTCTGGAGTCAGAATTTTTGTGGTCGGTTTTTCCTCGTGCTCGATCGACTAAGTCTCCTATGTTAATCCTTGGTCAATACATGAGTCAACCACTTGTTGATTTTGTATCATCAGGTTTCCTATTTTTGGTTCTTCCTGGTCCATGGTCTTGATAATTACTTCGCTCATCTTTTTTTATAGTAATTCTCCTTACTTGTATGATTGCTTCGCTCGCTTGATTGGGATATTCCTCAATCAATCAACTGTCTCTTCTTGAGTAATTGTCGCAAGTCTGGAGATGGTATCATGTGTCTATATTGTCTTCGTCTTCTTTCTTCCACAATTCTATGGATTGACCATGGGCTTGTTTCTCTCTCCATTCTTATTTTTCCTTACTTTTCTTCAAGGCTTTGGGACTTCTTTAATACTTGATTTTACCTATAACAATTTTTTGTACCTGAATTCTTTATAACTAATTTTAGTTTATTAATGTAAGAATAATTTATTTTCTTAGTAATGTTATTAATCTATATTTTTTGACTTTGACCAGGATGTTACATACRAATTTCCAGTTCTAGTYGGTCTYTGTTGGCATTATTTTTGCRGACTTTTCCAAYAGGGTTCATGATTCTTATGTATTATACTTATTTAATTGAGCTCCATTAATTAATTTTTTAAATGSATTCCYCAACAAAGTTTGTAGTTGAACCACTGCYGTTGGTTGAATATCTTCTATAATATAYGAACCAAGSCATGATGTTTCTAACTTCYYGAGTTTTCCTTTGACTTGACTATCATATAATAAAACCAWGTYTCCATTTTTCATCTCCTTCTTTTTTAGATGTCGATCATGCCACACTTTCTGTTGTTTATTTTKTACTTCTTGGTGGTGCATTTCTATTACTCTTCCTTCTTTTAGCTTATTCAATTGGTAAATTCKATCATTCAAGATTCTGCCTTGGTCGAATTTGGAAACAACTGCTACCCTATCTGAGTTGGCCCAGTAGTGAAGTGGGATCACAACTTCTTGTCCGTAGAATAATTTAAAGGGGGTCTGTCCAGTTGATCTCTTATATGCAGATCTATTTTCCCACAAAAATGCAGGAATTTTGTTATCCCAATCATTCTTGTCGACACTACATATTTTAGTGAGTCCTTTGTGTAGCGTTTTATTAAATAATTTCACATCACCATTTGCTTTGGGATGGTATGTAGTTGTTCTTCTGTGATCAATGAGAAATTTATTTAGAAGGTTTTGGATTGTCTCGTTTACAAAATGTGTCCCTTGATCATTGATTAGTGTTAGTGGACATCCAAATCTTGTTATTATGTTCTCATAGATAAATTCCGCTGCAACTTATTTAGTACATGTTTCGACTGGTTCTGCTTCCACCCACTTGGTCACATATTCAACTTCAGTAAAATTATATTTTGTGACTATTCTTCTTGCTCTTTGGGGAAATGGACCGACAAACTTGATGACCCATATTTCAAATGGTAGGTTAGAGTTTACTGACTGTAATGGAATTTCATTTTTCCACAGAGTTCAACCCATTCTTTGGTAGCTATGAAATTTTTTAACCTATTCCAGAAAATATTTGTGTAGGTTTGACCACCATAGACCCGCCTAAAGTATATTTTGAGTTGTCATGTCGGCTTGGAAGTGCCCCCCAGTTGGCCCTGCATGTGCTTCATTGATGATGTCTTCTTGTTCATGTTCTAAAGCATATCTCCTCAAGACATTTTTGTGTCCCATTTTACACAGATATCCATTTATGATGGTGAATGACGTCGCCCTTAGAGATAACACTTTATTTTTATTTGCAGGGAGATCTTCGGGTTCCTTCCCCTCTTCCAAGAAATTTTTCATTTCTTCTAGATCTTTTGGGTCTGCCTCAACACGAAATATATGCACATCTAGAAGGTCGTATTCTATGTCGGTTGGGTCCTCCCCTGTCTCTAGTTGGGATAGATGGTTGGGCTTGATGTTGCTTTTTCCTAGTCAGATGATTATATCGAATTCAAATTATTGGAATTAAAATAACCAATGAAAGATATTTATTTGATGTACAAGTTTATTAACTAGGTACTTTAGTGCCTGATGATTTGTAAAAAATGTGAAAGGGTTCACAAGTAAATAATGTTAGAATATATGCAATGAAAATATCATGGACACGGCTTCCCTTTCTGTGGTCGAGTAATTCCTTTCTTCTTTATTTAGCTTTCGACTGGTGTAAGCATTAGGGTGGTCGATTGTGTCATCACATGGTTGTGTGAGAACTGACCCTACAATGACATCTGAAGCATCGACATGTACGTGAAATCTTCTCGATGAGTCGGGGAATTTTAGTATAGGAGCTTTGACCAATTTTTTGTTTAAGAATTTGAAGGACTCTTGGTAGTCTTGGCTCCATCTGAACTCAATTTCTTTCCGAAGTAGCTTATCCATTGGAAAATTAATATCTCAATAGTGGCTTATAAATTTTCTGTAATACCTACTATGTCCGCGGAAGATTTTAATCTGTTTCTGATTTACAGGTGGTTTCAAGTCGCAGATGATTTTGATTTTTGCCATGTCAAATTTTACACCATCTTTGCATACCACGTGTCCTAGGAGAATGCCAATTGGGGTGGAAAAGATGCATTTCTTAATATTGAGAGAACATTTGATTTGTCTGCATCGTTCAAGCATTAATTTGAGCCATTGTATATGGTTTTTAAATAGGTTGTGTATAGTCTAGTCTTCAAAATATATAGCCATTGTCTTGTAGATGTATTCTTGAAAATAATGTCGGGGCATTCTTTAGCCCAAATGGCCTTACCTTATAGGAGAAGAAGCCAAATTCAGATACAAATGTCGTCTTTGGTTGGTATTCTTTAGCTATAGGTACCTGATTGTATCCCGAAAACTTGTCTATAAATGAATAACATTCATGACCTGTGACTTCACTGATTATTTCATCAGCGAATGGGGTGGGGAATAGATCCGTCAGAGTCAATTTGTTGAGTCCTTGGAAGTCGACACAGATTCTTAAATTCTTAGGGTCATGCTTATTCAGTTGGATCATCATAGGAATTTCCCAATCTGCTTTGTCGATTGGAGATATGATGCCTGCTGCTAACATTCCATCAATTTCTTTCTGGACGATCAACTTATATTTGTGTGATAATTTATAGGGTCATTTTTTAATCGACTTTGCCCCAGGGATGAGTTCAATTTTCATTTCTCCCATTTCTTCTACAATTCCTTTTAAATATTTATAGTCTTTGGCAAATAAATCTTGGTATTCCTTTAGCAAGTCAACTATGTCGGCTGTTTGATTTTCCGACTAGTAGTCACCTACTCGTGCCATTTTGGGTCGATTGTCGTTTGATATATCAAACTCTTTTTTATTTATTTCAACATTCATCCATTCAAGTGGTTTTGCTTCGTCGAGGTGTTGTTCCCCTTCTTTGACTTTGGTGAAGCTTTTCGGGAAGTTGGGTTGTTCAAGTTCATCCTTTTCTTCCTTGGTTATTTTTAATAATGATTTTACATAGTTTTGCATAACTGGGTGATCACTTTTCTATCAAAATATTTGGCTAGGACAACTTGTGTTTTCCATGTTGATTCTTCGAGTTGTTGTATTTTTCATTATTCTCTATCGAAATAAGGTGGCATGTCGATGTCGACCCTATGTCGACTATCGTTTTCTCCCTTTCTTTCTGTGTGGATGGAGTCAAAAAAAATTTGATTTGTTGGGTTGCTTCTCTTAAATGTTCTTATTCTAGGGTAAATTCAAAATATTTGATAAATTTTTCTCTGGTGTCAGGCTAGTTGAGTGTGTGACCACACACTTCTTTAATTTTGTACCATTTGTGTGGTATTTTTTCTAGAGTATTTGGGAGCATATGCGGCCATACTCTTTTGTCTCTGTAGCCTATTTTGCGCCATTCATTTTCGCAATGGTGAATGTGTTCCACTAGGTCATATCCGATTTTGAAGAGAGTAATATCGAGTATTTTAGCCAACTTCTTTTCTCCAAAGCATTCTATAAAGTAAATCGACACGTTTCTCCAAGTATGTAGTCTTTGGGAATATGTTTCCCACCATATTGCGGCTTGGCCTGTGAAAGTTTCTACTAGGATTTGGGTTCTACCATGTTCTCCTACACATTTAGAAACTTCTTTAACGTGTGTCAATGGTGCATTTCATTTGTTATAGAGCAGTGGCCTTTTTGTTGTATTTTTGGCTGGAATTAGAGTGGGAGTTTTTTCGTAGCCTTTTCTCATATAATATGGGTACTTCTTGGATGGAAAAACATGTTCTTGGATGTTTATTTGGGATGGATTCAATGGTTCAACAGTCTTTTGAGTGTGCTTCATAATTTTCTGTCTACCAATTGTATAGAGTCAAGTCAGAGTTGTGTTCGACTGACAGGGGAGATTCTGCTGAGATTTCTCCTTGCACATTTGGTTTGACATAATATCTTTGTTCATTGATTATATGTTTCAAACATTGAGCTTCTTGATCTTCATCCCATGATTCACTCCAAGGTTTCCCTTCATTAGGGTCCAAGGGGATTATTATTTTTCTTCCACTCTCTTTTAACTTGATTCTATCCTTTTTGAGGGAGATAATGGCTTGCATTTATCATCCCCGTGGTCGAACGAAAAGTGTTGCATATGCTGGTATTCCTTCAACTAAGTTGATCACCTCGAAGTCGACTAGTGTTTCTATACCCATAATTTGAGTTTTGACATTTCTGAGTATTCCTATAGGCTCTATTAATCTTTGGTATGCAAGCTTGAGGTAATTCAATGTTGGTGACAATGAAGTCCAACCCAACCATATCCACGTATCCCAAGGTAGGATATTTACTTGTGATATAAAGTCGACAAATACTTGGTTAATCAATACCCCATGGATTTCCAAGACGACCCGTGGGTCATAATGTTTATTCTTATAGGAAAGTTACTTGACATATTTAGATGGTCTTTTCCCTTATTTATACTCTCTTAGTATATTAAGAAGATCCAACAATCGACCGACTGAATGATTTTACTTTAGGAGCTGTAAAAATTCTTGTACAATGTCTTCATTTTGTATTCCTCTATTTGGCTGGTCTTGATTAGAAATTTTGAAGAATTTAAGCGATTCCTTCATAATTTGTTCTTCTTTGTCTAGATTTGGAAATGGAATAGACATCCCTATATGTCGATCTTGTGAGGGGATATTATTAATATCTCATCCTGCACGTGATCTAGTAACAACATGTAGGTTCTTTGAATTTACCACTTGTTTCGAGACTGCGTGTAGGAGGTTCACATTCTTTTTGATCATGATCTTATCAAGTACTATCAGACAATATTCAAGTGAATGATCGTTGACGCCACATATGTTACAAAATTTTAAGTTGACCCAATATTTTATTGGGTAGTCAAGGCTAATGTGGCTGTCTTTCCAACAATTGTAACAATAAGGTTGACCTCAACCTTGGAACCTAACTTGACCGCGACCGCCTCGACCTTGACCTCGACCTCGACCATAGTAGTCATTTTTTCTTCCGTAGTCATTATTCTAATTAGTTTCTTATGTATGATAGACTATTTGCATGTTTTTTCTATTTCATGTATTTAGTCAGCACTCAGATGTTCTATGGCTATGTGCTTCATAAATATGACACCATTTGGTATTTTTCAAGTTGCGCAGACAACCTTGCATAATATGGTCGGTCAAAGTTTCACATATGTTACAGTATGTCTCAGCTTGCACTTGTCATGCATTTTCTGATCCTGTTACTTGATCATCGAGACTACAAGTATCTTTGGTTTGACCCTCTTTGCAGCATGTGGTATACCAAAACTCACTTCTTCTTAAGGTTATATTTTTTATGGTTTGTTGTAGATGTTCTATTTTTTCTTCTAGCCTTTCTGTTGACGAGGAGGTCAATGGGCTGTCATCGTCCGATTCAACACATTGTGCTTTCTGTAATTCATCTTCACATGATATTCTCAAGTAGAGTCATAATGGAGCTCAGATTCATTGTAGTAATCCAACTACATACCATTGTACTAGTAGATTTTGATCGATTGTCGATGAGATTTGGATATGGATATCTTTGAATCTTTTGTCATATTCATGGATCGACTCGCCTGGTCTTTGCTTTATTTCTTTCAATTTTTGTGTGGCCAAGTGTGTAACATCTTGGACTTTAAAAAATGATAAAAATTTTCTCTTTATTTTTTATTTTGATCGATTTTGATTTTCTGTGAAATTCATAAACCATGTTAGAGCACGGTGTCGAAGATCAAGACCAAATTGTGCCATTTGTTTATCTTCATCTGTGATGTCCACTGCATCCCAAAATTTTTCACATACGAACAAATGTCTTTTTGGGTCCTCATCTCCTTCATAAATGGGAATATTATTGAGTCCCATTGTTGTTTTGTTTCTATGAACAATAGATTTTTGTGATGTTTGGTTTATCACACTTTTCAACTGGGATGTTGTATTTTTAGTCGATTGTTGTTTTGATGACTTGTATTTCAGTCGGTATTCTAATGGGTGGTATGTTAAAAGTAATTGTTCCTTCTTTGTTTTGAGGGTTTCTTCTTCAGTTTGTCAACTTTGATATTTGTGCTCGACGATATGTTGTTCCAATGAGCGTGTTGGTTCATGGTTATACTTTACTAACTTATTATGTTCCTTTGATATGAGATCTGGTAGGGGGGTCGACGTCGTGAGATCCTTTATGTGAACGAGCATGTTATTGACTTGGTTTAGGTTTATTTCAGATTGGACTATGAGCGTATTGCGTATATTCCCATGCTCGTTGGTTATGTACCATAACCTCATGGAGTGTTCATCGATATGGAGCCTCTGCTAGAGGAATTATTTGATTCGAGGGTTAGTTACTTGAATAGGAGGAGTGCATATTGCAGGTCCTAAGTCTTCACAATCCATGCTTACGGGTTGGTCTACAAGTTGATGGTTTCCCATGCTAGCCTCTATCAACTGTACTTCATTACTTCTATCAGGGGTCGCCGCGACTGCTGTTATTTCTAGATCTGGTTGATTAATGTCAGACTCAGACTGCTCACGCACTCTATCAGGATGAACTTCCCCAACTACTTTTATATTCGAGTTCTAACTGTGATACATGTTGTGGATCTCCTCTCTTTTCTTTTTCCTCTTGTCTCGCTCCAATTTTTAGATGTCGGTCATTTTTTCATAAATTTTCTTTCCTCTCGAAGACATTTATGATTTAGTTGAAAAAACATTGGTATGCTCTTTTCTTACAACATCTCACAGATCAATCGACCCCTGATATTCACTCCAAATTACTTGGAGTCGATGGAGATGGCAATGTTTATTGTTTGAAGAAGTAGTCCTAGGCTTCTTTTGTATCTTTGCACCTTGCTTCTAGGAATTCCTTCCCACTTCTCGTCTTTCTCTTCCAAATTACTATTTCGTAATGGTGTACGTAGTCGAGATCGATATTCAACAAGGCTGCCGAATCCTTTGTCGAGCAAAAATTTATGGAGCAGTCTTGGGACTGTGCACAAAAATACATCGTGTAGTTCCGTGTAAAATTTGTTTTTTATTGTGTCAAGGAAAGTTCGATCCTTGATAGATTTTTCTGTTATATAATTTTCAAAAATTCTTTCAAACCACTCGTGCAAGTTCTACATCCATCCACCGTTTATAAGGTTGAGCATTAATTTTTTGTTGGGAGTCAATTTACACATTACCAGATTTGTTGATGTACTCGAATATGGATTCTGGGATTGCTTCTAGAAATCTTTCGCGAGTCTCTGAGAAAAATCACGATCTTTCTTCTACTAGCGATAGGTTTTTTCTTCTTGCATAATTCTTAATGTAATTCTCAATTTTTCACTCCCACCATTCACACATGTCTTGTAAATTTATCATCTATGTGATATTCTACCTGCCCAGGTTCAAAACTACTGACAATGGAACCAATGTTGTAATCTAGGGAAAAATAGGGGATTGTTACCAATAGTTCATTACATAAGCATGCATAGAATCACATACTCATACATATAGACAAATACATACACAAAGTAGTGGAAGACCAAAGAAAAACACTTTATTATATATATATATATATGTGTGTGTGTGTGTGTGTGTGTGTGTGTCAATACATCACAAAAAGAGACCCTTTCCTTTATACATGATCATCTGTTTATACATACATATTTAGTTACTAAGAAGTTGTAACTACTTATCTACCTGGGTCGGTTGGTTTAATAGACACTTCAAATGACTTGTACTTCCAACTTTGACAGTCAGCCGACTAATTCTTAGTCATACTGTCGAGTCTAGTTGAGAGAGTCGACTAGCCCTTACAACATTTTCCTTATAAGATATTAAGGCACATGCTTGTAATTCCAAGGATTAAATGGGTCTTTCATTCCAAAAAATTATCCGTGTTGCATAGGTGGCGTGCCTCACATAGAAGTGAGCCAGGAGTTATGTGAATCCCAAAAGATTCAATTACCATGAAGAATATATAAAATATATGGCCCGATAAATTCAAGGATAAAGTATAGAGCCTACGTTTAAACATAGACATGGTTGGAGTTAACCTATATTCCTTCCAAGACATCAATTATTCTATTTGGCCAGTGGTAGTGATCAATAAGAATACCCTCCCATGGTTGTCCATGAAGAATGAACATTTTATGCTGGCTCTTATAGTCCCAGATAGAATACAAGTGAAGATAATGGATTTCTACCTCCAATCATTGATCGATGAATTTAGGCAATTATGGGAAGGGATACATGTATATGATGTGCCAAGACCCATCCCAATGGAGAGGTCTTTTTGATTATATGGAATATGTGTGTAGACCATGCATATTATCTAGGACTAGGATTTTTCTTTGGTGAACATGTCAATTGATTTGTTTATATCTGTAATGTTACTTGGCATACTTCATTTGGTGCAACTATATTTTTGACACTAATGTGCTTTGTTTACAATAACATTGTAACAAAATCATGGATGTAAATGTTGTGGACCTTCTATAAAGGATAGGTAGTCCAACCACCTACGAAATTTGGTGTACGATTGTGTGAGGGTATTCCTCCTAGAATACCACCCTTATAGAAGAGTTGCATATGCTTTCAATGGTAAACTAGAGAGAACACAAAGACCTGAAATAATGACACTAACTGATTAGATTAGTGCATATGACACAAAGAAGGAGAAGGAATTGGTAGAATTGTTTGATTCAAGTGGGGAACTTGTGTTCAATGATCCTGAATTTTTTGACACCTATGTTGAGAAAATTCCCATTGGGATGAAAAGGAAATATGTATTTTATGAGCTCCCATATTGGGAGCATCTTAAGATTTGCCACTTACTAGATCCCATGCATATATTCAAAAATGTTTCATATTCTTTATGGAGGCACATATCATCAAATAAAAACGACACATTGGTCATTAGGAGAGATCTTATTGCTTCAAATACTAAAAAGAGACATTGGCCAAGAAAATAAACTAGAGGAGAGGCCGATCCCTCTTGGCCTTCTAAAGAAGGTGATGTCCCATGTATTTTGAAGAAAGATGATCTTTCCATGGTGAAGGATGTTATATTGAGTGTGAAGGAACCTTATTTATATGGGTCAATTCTACGACATTGCTTCATTGTAGAAGGGAATTTATCAGGGTTGAAATCACATGACTATCTGAATATTCCAAGGGTATGTATGTTGAAGATGTGATTCTTCTTCTATACCGTCGTTAAAAATATGCTATGGATTCACAGTTTTATGGAAATTAATGATGTGTGTATCTATTTTGTAGTGTCATTATCCTTTGCTCATGCATGGTTGTGTGAAATAAGACTTCCCCTAGGACCTGCGATGTGCCATATCAAAATTATCTACATTTGTATGTTGGATCACATCAAAGGAGATTTGTATGGATAACATTCCATGATGGCGTCAAGAGATAGTTGAGATTGATTATATGTTTGAGAAGGAAATGGCCATGAATTTAATGGAATTTCGATTCCATCTTATAATTCACCTACTGAATGAGGTTGAATTAGCTGGGGTGATCTCATGTCATTTGATGCTCTTCTTAGAGAGGTACCTGAAAAAATTGAAGGGATTTGTTCGAAAAATGAAAAAAACTAGAGGGATTTGTGACATAGGGGTACATAGTATATGAGTCGTTCTATTATGCCAATGAGTATATCAAGCAAATTGATGACACACTAGGGGAAGTGGTTTGGGACAACCAATAAAATGAGGACAAAAGGGAAGGGGAGCTACTTCAAATGAACAAAAAAATGTGTTTGATAAAGAGTAAGTCACTTATATTTTGTTAATTTAGTACATAGCCACTGTTTACAATGAGGTTGATAATATATATTTGATCTCATGCTATTCGTCTTGAATTCTTTTATACATCAACAAATTTAGAAATTGATGCCATAAATAAATTTGTTCTTTTAGTTGATAATATATATATATATATATATATATA